>BSBK01000416.1:0-157500 GCA_027943335.1 Chamaecyparis obtusa
CCTCCAAAATTTCAATTTCTAGAATGTTTGGGCTTTGGGCTTTTGGGAGATTTATTTTTCCGCCTCTGGGTTGGCCATTTCAGGTTTCAGGATGGTAAATCCTTTAATTGCATTTAATCTAGGTATATTTTCTAAAGATGAGGACCTAATTGGGATTTAATTATCCAAGGTGGCCCATCTAGAGGAGTGTGCCCTAGATCACTATAAAAGGAGGCCTTCCTCTCTCATTTTCATCATCAAGTTTTGTGAGAACATCTCTCAATCAAGTTTTGTGAGAACATCCACAATCAAGTTTTTATATCTCAAGCAATTTCTCAAGCTCTCAAGGTGATCAAGAAAGCATCCATTCAAGCATTTCAAGTCTTCTTCTCCATCCAAGTTCTCCATTGAAGATCAAGGATTCAAGCATTCAAGCCATTGAAGGGATTTGGTTCAAGCATTCAAGATTTATCATTCAAACCCTAGATCTAGCCATCATGATGGTGTGATCTTCCTTCAAGATCCTTTGTTCATCTTCAAGCCCCATTTCATTCTCTTACCAAGGTGAATTCCAAGCATACAACCATGGAGGTTTGATTTACATTTATTGTTGTGTTCAAGCTTTCATATCAATATACTTGTTTACATTTCAAATATAATTGCATATCTATTGAATTGCATAGCTTCATTGTTAGATCCTTTTCTACTACTTTCTAGCATTGTCCATTTCAATTCCAATATTAAGGTTGATTCCAAACCGGGGTTTGACCAAGGCAAACCCCCCATACAACAAAAACCCCCATTTTCTTGTAGGTATAGGTGCGGAGTTTCAGATTTGAGAGCAAATTTGGATACCCTTTTCAGAAAACTTTCAAGATTTGCGAACAGAATTCGAATCGGACTTCAAATAAAGAATGTGGTATTTGACCTTTTATGAGGGTCAAACCCGAGCTGAGCCATCTTGAGGAAAGATTTTTGGGTTTTCTCTGTCTCGGCATTTCCAGTCCAAGACAGGTTTCAAATTTTCTTGAAAGTGTACACAGACATCAGAATTCAACATTTTCTAGATCTACCCTAATTTGAGGTTAGTGCTTGTATTTCAATTATTATGTATTCTAAACATAATTCTCAACATAGGGAAATATTGGATTTACTCTCTCTTCCTACTCTTTTCCATAAATTGATTTGATTGTGCATTAACCTTTTTGGTTGATCAAATTGGATCTCTTCCTTGGGGAATTTGGGTTTGAGAAAAGGTCTCATATTTCCCCCTCTACATTTGAATGGTGGTGAATCCATTTTACCTCTATTCATTTTGGTGAACTCGACAAGCTTACTCTCTTTCTTTTTGGTGTTAGATTGTCATTTACATTAGGTTTAGTTCAAAATACAAAAAAAAAAATCTATATATTCAACAAAAATACAAAAATATTTCATTTTCTATGGAGATTGTTAAGATGTTTTGGTGCATGGTCATGTTCTTTATTACTCTTCTTTTAGCATCTCTTTATCATACCTATGATGTTTATGAAAGTATTATTCACTTCATTATGTTGATGACCCTTCACTTTGCTCTTGCCTATGCTTTTGTAAAGTTGACCGACACTAGTCTACCTACATTTAAAACATTTGTTAGAGATTTATGTGGTAGCCTTATTCATCTTTTGGATTATGTGAAGAATTGGGTAGATGACACACCACCTCCTAATCTTCCTAATCCTCATCCTATCAATCCTAATCCTAATCCTATCAATCCTAATCTTAATCCTAATCTTCCTATTCCGACACCTACTTCTCCATCTATTAATCCTCGCTCTTCCCATACTTATGATGGGATTCAAGCTATCGTTCAGGATGCAGATGTGCAAGATTTCTTTGATTTACCTTCTCCTCTTATTCAGGATGATATTAAAGGAAATGGTATAGAAACTTCTACCAAACCTATTATTCCACCTTATACAACCTTTACTCATGAGCATGATAAACAATCACCTCCTATAGAAGCTTTACATAATATGTATACTACTGGATATAATATGGTGACTAAACAAGGTTATAAAGGTTTAGGGCTAGGAGTTAATGAACATGGTATTAGGTTTCTTGTTCATCTACCCCCTAAACTGAATATGTATGGTGTTGGGTGTTTGAAATCTCAAGTTAAGGTAGGTGATGCTAAACATCATCCTCCTCTCCCCACACCTATCCTAGATAACTCTACTACTCGTCAAGAAATTTCTAAAAAGGTATATGTTGAGCTAATGAATTCCAAGAAAGAAATCTTTAGACCTATGCCGATAGATGCTCTATACAAATACAAATGTTCTTTTCATTATAGTAACAAACACTTACTTGCTGATTGTAAACATTTCAAGGCATATGTTAGAGAAAGAGCTACTTTAGGAATTATATCTCATTCTCGTGTAGTTTTAAAATTTCTTCATAATTTTGATATAGGGGATTCCCCTCCTTTAGATATAATGTAAATGTTCTTCTCCTCTTGTCTTATGACTGGGGGCCAAGGGGGTGAATCTTAATCCAGTCTCCTAGGATCCATTAGGTCCTTTCTTGGGGCTTAATAGGTATTCTTTCTCTTCTCTTTTTCTATGGCTTTGCATTATGTTTTTAATCATCCATAGAATCTATCCTTTCTTCTCAAGATATCTTTTCTACGACATTTGTTTTGCAAAGGTATCCCTTGTCTCTATCTCTAGGGGGCAAGGTACCTCTTTCTTTTTCTTTGTCTAGGGATCAACTTTCCTTAGCTTAATGGTATTTGTTTATATTGCAATATTATTTCATCATATTGACAGATGTTTTGACTATGGATAACCATTTTTTTTATGAGAAGTTATTGTCTTAGGTCATCACTTCTTCTCTATGTTGCAAATTATGTTCTTTATAAACTCTCACCCTTGCTTTTGTGTTAGAGTTATTTCCTTCATTCCAAAGATTCCTCTTCCTCTTGTTTACAAGGGGCTTGATGATTGAATCTTTTGTTCCCTTTTTTTTGAAAGTTGATATTTTATCTAAAGCACTCCTCTTTGGTGGGGGTCTTATTGATAAGATCTCTTTCATTTGAGGATCCTTTTTCCATGAGTGACATATCCTTTTCATGATTATCTCTACTCTTGGATGTAAAGGTCAATACCCCTCACTAAGAATATGGTGTACATTATTGTAAATAGGATATCTCCTTGCATTGTGAAGTAGGTATCCTCTTCAATCTTTGTCCTACATTGGGGGGCAATGATTTCATTTTCTTATGTCTTTCTCAGATGTACCTCTTTCCTTGGGTAAGCAGTATTTATCTATTATGTGATATAAAATCATACATGAAAATTATGGTTTGCATTAAGGATCTATGTCCTTGATAATAGCCTCTTTTGTTGTTTGACATTGGGTTTCCATGGTTGATATATTTCTCACCTTGGAAACTGAACAATGTGCTATCCCTCATAAGGGTTACTTTCTTTTCACTTCTTGCATGATATCTCTTTACATTTGTCTCTTCCATGACCTCATAGGAGCTGTGACCTTCTTGGCTTGGACTAAGTATTGTTTGTGGATATTGTCTTGATGTTGAGGAAGGCTTTATCTTTGTTATTTATTTCCTTAACATGTCAAAATAGTATGTTTTTGCCATATTAAGGAGGGGGGCATATATAGGGCCTCCCTTGTACTATAGTTTTTTTAATTTTTATATGCTAAATCTTGGAAGGTAACACACATAAGTTGCTAAATCCTGAAAAGACATGCATTTATAGGCTAAATCTTCCGAAGGTAACACACATAAGTTGCTAAATCCTGAGGAGACACACATTTTTCAAAATTTTCAATATGCTAAATCCACTGAAGGTAACACACATAAGTTGCTAAATCCTGAAGGGACACGCATTTCTAGTTTCAAATATGCTAAATCTTGGAAGGTAACGCACATAAGTTGCTAAATCCTGAAAAGACACACATTTATATGCTAAATCTTTCGAAGGTAACACACATAAGTTGCTAAATCTTGAGGAGACACGCATTTTTCAAAATTTTCAATATGCTAAATCCTCTGAAGGTAACACACATAAGTTGCTAAATCCTGAAGGGACACACATTTTCAATTTCAAATATGCTAAATCTTGGAAGGTAACGCACATAAGTTGCTAAATCCTGAAAAGACACGCACCTATATGCTAAATCTTCCGATGGTAACACACATAAGTTGCTAAATCCTGAGGAGACACACATTTCATATTCATAGTGATACAGGAAGGTGGATCTATGAATATTCTAGAAGCCATCAGAAGACACATTACAATTGCAAGCATAGTTTATGGGTGAACCTATTGGGCTCTCCCTCTAGGGTGATTCACGGTAAGGTGGGCATCTTACTGGGCGAGGTAATTACTTTCTCCTTTCTTTCTTTTTTGCTTTCATGCTAGTAGGACAAGATCATGAAGCTATGTTATTTATAGTGTTGCTCTTGTCTTTCTTATGTAAACATTTAGGATTTTATGATAGCTTTCCAAATATGATATTAACATGAGGAATATTTCTTAGTGAGGTTTCTTTTGCTAATTGATTTGGGTTATTTAGTGCTAACCCTTGTTCTTTTGGTTTTATTGTTTCGCACCCTTGTGTGTGTATGTTGAGTTAGAATATTTAGTTTGGGGGCTCCTATCCTTAGCTAAGTGTTATTTTATCTCTTTGTAAATCCACTTGGATCTCCTCTTTCTTCTCCTTTACTAAGAGTTTGCATCGAAACCATACTCTTGCTAAAGTGGGGGTTTAATGTATCATCTTAAAATGGAAGCACTTCCATGTTAAGAGTGTTTAGCCCTCTGAGTAAGTGGTTTGGGGTCATATTGGATGCCTTGAATTGATCTTTTCTTTGATCTGGCTTTCTCCCCACTTTCCACTTCTTTTCTACTTCATTCTAGGTGAAATTAGGGTTAGGATCTTAAGGATTCTCCTGAATTTCCCTCTTTCATAGCTCTATTTCTAGGTAGGATTTATAAATGGATCCTCCTGGCCTTCATCATGATAATCATAGGATTTTATGTCTATCTCTGACATTCTATCCTTTTCTGGCATCATTTCTAGGTTTCTGGGCATCCCCGGGACCTCCTGACTTGGTTCTGAGTCAATTTGGGACTAGGGTCAAGGTCGAATTAGAACCTGACTAAGTCAGGGTCAAGTTAAGACCCTAAATAGGTCAGGGTCAACCTAAGACCCTGACTAGGTTAGGGTCAACCTCGACTTTGATCCCTTCCTCCAAAATTTCAATTTCCAAAATCTCCGGGCTTCGGGCTTTCAGGAGATTTATTTTCCCACCTCCGGGTCGGCCATTTCGGGTTTCAGGATGGTAAATCCTTTAATTTCATTTAATCTAGGTATATTTTCTAAAGGTGAGGACCTAACTGAGATTTAATTCTCCAAGGTGGCCCATCTAGAGGAGTGTGCCCTAGATCACTATAAAAGGAGGCCTTCCTCTCTCATTTTCATCATCAAGTTTTGTGAGAACATCTCTCAATCAAGTTTTCATATCTCAAGCAATTTCTCAAGCTCTCAAGGTGATCAAGCAAGCATCCATTCAAGAATTTCAAGTCTTCTTCTCCATCCAAGTTCTCCATTGAAGATCAAAGATTCAAGCATTCAAGCCATTGAAGGGATTTGGTTCAAGCATTCAAGATTTATCATTCAAACCCTAGATCTAGCCATCATGATGGTGTGATCTTCCTTCAAGATCCTTTGTTCATCTTCAAGCCCCATTTCATTCTCTTACCAAGGTGAATTCCAAGCATACAACCATGGAGGTTTGATTTACATTTATTGTTGTGTTCAAGCTTTCATATCAATATACTTGTTTACATTTCAAATATAATTGCATATCTATTGAATTGCATAGCTTCATTGTTAGATCCTTTTCTACTACTTTCTAGCATTCTCCATTTCAATTTCAATATTAAGGTTGATTCCAAACCGGGGTTTGACCAAGGTAAACCCCCCATACAACAAAAACCCCCATTTTCTTGTAGGTACAGGTGTGAAGTTTCAGATCTGAGAGCGAATTTGGATACCCTTTTCGGCAAACTTCTGGGATCTGCGAACATAATTCAAATCGGACTTCAAATAAAGAATGTGATATTTGACCTTTTATGAGGGTCAAACCTGAGCTGAGCCATCTTGAGGAAAGATTTCTGGGTTTTCCCTATCTCGGCATTTCTAGTCCAAGACAAGTTTTAGATTTTCCCGAAAGTGTACACAGACATTAGAATTCAACATTTTCTAGATCTACCCTAATTTGAGGTTAGTGCTTGTATTTCAATTATTCTGTATTCTAAACATAATTCTCCACATAGGGAAATATTGGATTTACTCTCTCTTCCTACTCTTTTCCATAAATTGATTCAATTGTGCATTAACCTTTTTGGTTGATCAAATCGGATCTCTTCTTTGGGGAATTTGGGTTTGAGAATAGGTCTCATATTTCCCCCTCTACATTTGAATGGTGGTGAATCCATTTTACCTCTATTCATACACACAAACACACACACACACATGCACACATGCACATCTACATGTATGTGCAATGCGCCTAATAAAGACTGGGTATTTTTGTATACGATGGAGATGTGACAACTTTAAAGACAAGGGGAAATTTAGTTGTGAGAGCATTCTTTTATGTTAACCAATTAATTTCTCTACACTTCAAACAACATCTAATGCAAACAAACTGTACATTTGCAAAGGAGATTTTAGTCATCCTCTATGATTTCCCTCAAGTACAAAGAAATCAACTGCCTAGCATAAAAAAATTAAAAAATTAAAATTAAAATAAAACGTAACTAATCCCTTTCACTTTTCACTTGTGATTGAAACCTACAAGGTTGACATTTTGGAGATTATTACAAAATGAGCTTAGAGGTTTTTTTAAGCTCTCCAATTACCCTCTCTACAATTGATTGAAAGTGCACTTAAAGGGGAAACAATTAATTTAGAGGATTTTTTTATTCTCATTAGTTTAACTCTCAACACTATGTTCAATTTCATGTTTGACCACAGAAAAAAAAACCCTCAAAATACTCAAATGACATACAATACAAATAGTTTGAACATTTTTAGAGAAAAAATTACATATCCTCTATACATTTACAAAACACATTTTACATATCCTCTATCATTTTTGTAAAGTGCATTATAATTACTTGTGTTTTAAAATACAAAAAGTAATAACAAAATTTACCTCATATGTAGCAGCAAGTTTCCAATAAAAGTGCATAGATATCCTTTATCATTTTCATCATTTACAATATAATTACTTATAATCCAAAATATAGAGAGCATTGATGAAATTTACCTCAAATGCAACAAGTTTCAAAAGTAAGTGCACTTACAAGGGAAACTTGAGATCCTAGACGAACAAGACATCACTACCAAATTACAAGAGTGATAAATGTGAAAGTAATTTCAACAAACAACCTTTATTTTTACTACATAATAGATGGAATTGAACCATCACATTGATTGGAAATTTTAATTGGCTTTGTCCTTAATGTCCTTTCATTGCATCCAGGTTTATGCGTCAGTATCTATCCACACAATAGAGATCAATCCAATCAATTGTTTGCACAAGGTAGATCAAACCAAATCTATCCACTCTATCCACCAATTAAACATATGCATTGTCTATGAAATGGAGGAAACCATCATTGATAAATCTCACTATAAGTTGGAAAGCCACTAGCAATGAGAGATGACAATTATGGTGACTTTCCAACATATAGCCTAGCTAAATAAACATCCAAAACTCATAAAAGTAAATAAACCATTTAAATCAACTGACTTAGATATTATTGGTGAGATGGAAACTATTAAATAGGAAAATAAATAAAGTGTTTTTAGTCTGGGGTTTGATGTCAGTTTAAAAATCTATTATTGTGAATAATGTTTATACATTCGTTAGATGATTGTTCTCAATTTAATAAAATTATTAGTTTTCATTCAGATCTATTGTTCACATGCAAAAAGTATTCTTATGGTTGTGGAATTGATTCTGACCTTTAGATTTTTGCTTGCCTCAAATATTTGTACCTACAATGTAAAGCTAGATGGTATTTATAAATATCATAAGATTTTATTATGTAAGGGATGTTCTCCTCAATCAAAAGCTTTAAATTTAACAACTAAATGAGTATATTGAAAGGACTTGAGAAACAATGCCAAATATAAATTTTGTTATTATCAATGTTGACGTTGATGCTATGATGATGAATTGTTAAATTGTTTATGGCATAAGATAGTTCCTTACTACTTATTGACCTATATTCTAGACCATTATAATTAATTAAGGATGAATCTTTTATACAACACACTAATACACCAATTTGGATATTTTACACTCAAGTCAACAAATAATGGCCGATAGAAAAAGGGTCAACTTGGGTCCAAAAGTGAATTATTGTTTTGAATTGGGTTCAAATTTGCACTTGTAAGGAAATGTGAAACAATAATTTAGATCTAAATACTTGGGATTTATAGAATCAAGATCACTCAAGCTAAGTGCTATCATAAATCTTGTATGATAATACGCCACTTGTATACTACACATTGCACTCAAGACATTCTAGTCGAAGTGAGTTTATAATAGGGGGTGAAAACACAACATATGTATTTTCCTTTCTTACCTTTTTCTCTCATTTTTCTTGCATAAGAGTCACTAGGATAAATACACTTCAAAGTAAAATAAGAAACCAATTTGAAAGTAATAATAATTACTCATATAAAGCATATTGATGTATGTATGTATATTCACTCGTGCTTATTCTAATGAGAATTTCATATCGATACCTACAAGAACAAAATTCCATGTGCAAAATATGACAAAAAGGTAAATAAGCATTAAAAACAACTACTTGATAATGTCAACAAAGAAAAATTAAAGAGTAAAAAGATGTAGTTATGTAGGAACCTACAAAATATATAGTTACATGGGAGCTTGTAAAAAGATATGGCTTTACATGAATCTATAATAAAAATTGATATATGGGTAAAAGTACAATAGTGTGTCGCAGTAGAGGACATACTTCGGGGGTCTGGCCGGAAGGGGTCCGGTCGAAACCACGTGGCACCCGTTAGGCGCTAGATGGCGTCTATGTGGCAGGGGGGTTTTACTGGACCCCCAAAAGTCTATAAAAGAAAAAAAGGTGGCCCACGCAGGTCATTTTCATTCAGCGGCTTCCAGCTTGTGAGGAGAGCTACAGGGGTGTTCCGGTCGGAAAAGGTAAGTACATTTTTTTTTTTAATTTGAATGTTTTTTTAAAGTTGTTTTTTAATTTAGTATTATATAGTTGTATTTTAATTAAAAATCATTATTTAATAGTTATTTTTTGTTTATTTAATAAAAAATAGTTGTAATTCAAATAGAAATATTTTAATTTAATAGTTTTTCTTGTTTATTTAATTTTTCTTTTTTTAAATTGTAGAAATAAAATAATACAATATAACTAATAATTTTTAGTTCATTTATGCATGTAACATGTATGTTTTTAAATTTCTAACATGTGACTAATATGACCAATTAAGACAAACATAACATGATTAAGACGACCCCTTAAGACCTAATAATATTAATACCACATAAACAACATAAACAAAAATTTTAGAAATCAATTAAGACTTAGTAAACTCTAACACTATAAACTAACATAAACAAAAATTTCATCTAAACCAATTAAGATCTAATACCTAACCAATGAAGACCTAACAAGTGATTAATATTTAATCAATTAAGATCTATTAATTAATTGGAGTTAAAATTTAACATGTGACTAATATGACTAATAACACCTAAATTGATTAATACGACCTAATAAGACTTAATACCTATTTTAATAAAAACTAATAGTCCACCCTTAAGAACTAATAGGACCTATACTTAACATGTATGTTTAAATTTGTAGTTCATGTATGCACGTTTAAATTTGTAACATGTATGTTTCTTAAATTTTTAGTTCATCTATGCACGTAACATGTATGTTTTTTAAATTTCTAACATGTGACTAATATGACCAATTAAGATAGACCTAGCACGATTAATACGACCCCTTAAGACTTAATAGGATGAATACCACATAAACAATATAAACAAAAATTCTAGAAACCAATTAAGACCTATTAAATTGTAACACTAGAAACTAACATAAACAAAAATTCTAGTGTAAACCAATTAAGACCTAATACCTAACCAATTAAGACCTAACTAGTGACTAATATTTAACCAATTAAGACTTAAAACATGTGATTAATATGACTTATAATACCTAAATTGATTAAAATTACCTAATAAGACATAATACCTACTAATAAGACCTAATAGTCCACCCTTAAGAACTAATAGGACCTATACTTGACCAATTAGGTCCAATATGACCTATTAAGACCTTATAGTCCTACCAATTAAGACCTAGCATGTGACTAATACTTGACCAATTAAGACAAGATTAATTGACCAATTAAGTCTCATTAAAATACAAGTAACATGTGACGATTAATACGACCCCTTAAGACTTAATATGATTAATATGTTTATTAAATTTGTATGTACATGTATATATAGATTTCATTTTTAATGTATGTATGTTTAAATTTGTAGTTTACATGTATGCATGTTTAAATTTGTAACATCTATGCACGTAACATGTATGTTTCTTAAATTTGTATGTACATGTATGTTTCTTAAATTTGTAACAAATGTATGTTTCTTAAATTCAAGTATGTACATGTGCAGAGATCTATATATATTTTCTTGTTTATTTATTACACATGGCATCGGGTAGAGGTTCAGCTGATTCAGGAGAGCCTAGTGTTCAGGGGAGGGGATCTTGTAGCGGTAGTGGTACTAGTACTCACTCCTCTCATAGATCAGCCAATACAACACAAGCTAGAGAGAAGCTATGCAGACACTATTGAGAGATTGACACAAGAATTACTTGTTCTTGATCAGACATTAGCTTCACCCACCAGCATTCCCAATAGGGAAAGGGTGAACATTATTAGAGATGAGTTGGTGCATATGATTGACACAGTTCAATCATACAACCTGTATCAAAACATGAGTATTGATAGATTCTATGCTTCTTTGTCTCGCAGTGTTACTGGCATTGTGAAGTTCAGTGAGATCGATACAGCTATTTCCACTCCTATGGTGAAGGAGATGTTTCCCCATTATCGAGACCTGAAGAAGGTCAGAGGGTACATGCCTATGAGATGTGAGGATGACTTGGTAGGACCATTTATATATCCTCACTGGTTGGCTGCTCACCATATGTGGCCCAGAAGGATGAGTTGCCATTATATTTTTGCAAATAATTATTTGCAAAATTTCATTTGCACCTTGATGTTGATTATATAGATTTCCCTGCTTATGTTGGGCAAGGGAAAGGGAGATTATCTGATAGGTTCAAAGCACCTGATGCCCCTATGCCCGCTAATAAGTAGGCAAGGGTGGGTCCAAACCTTTTGGTCATACCAAAAGGTTTGGAAGTGGCAGGAACGAGTGTTCCGGATGACACGGTGAGGATGAATGTTTTTTCTAGTATAGAAACTATTTCCACATAGGTTCACAATATATCCTCTGATCATGTGGGGAGATATATGTTACGGTCTCATTCTAGCATTCCTTCACCTGCATAGGATGCATCTTCTAGTGCACCTAATTTAAATGATATAGTTGACATACCATCTCCCCTGGAGGTTGTAGCTATATCAAATATAGATCGTTTGCGATCTATGAGTGCATTGTTATCCAGTGATCTTCTTTCTACTTATCAGACCATACAGATGCTCAGTGGGATTTCACTCAGGGAGGTTCCATCATTTGTGAGGTCCTATATCATTTCTTAGTAGACTGCACCACCGATAGGTCCGCAGCAGCTGACTACACCACCACCGACAACTCATCCACAATAGACTACACCGATAGCTCTGTAGCAGACTGCACCATCGACAGCTCCTCTGTAGTAGACTGCACCATCAATAGCTCCTCTGTAGTAGATTGCACCATCGACAGCTCCTCTGCAACAGACTGCACCACCGACAGCTCCTCCACAGCATACTACACCATCGACAAGTCCTCAAGTGACTACACCACCATCGACAACTCCTCCGCAAATGACACCACATACAGATGATCATCAGACCATGCAGGCCACTTCATCACATCTAGGTCGTCAACTTTTTACTACATTGCTTACAGATGACCAGATTGATCCTGCAGTTATATCATTAGACTCGTCCGGTTTGAGCGCTTTTGGGAGAGCATTAGAGACCACTTTGGTATATTTATAATTAAATTAAATTTTTATTTATTTAAAAAACTTACACATATTTGAAATTTGATTAATATATGTTATATATATGTGTACTCTAGGATGTTATGTACAATGCTGCACCATATGGAGATTTAGAGACTCCACGCGATCCTATTCATCATGATACACAGGTACATTGAGATGTTTGTTCACAAAATTAATTTTTCTATGATAATATGTATTTAAAATTTATTATACATTTATGTATGCGTGACATATTTTGTTTATTGTACACAGGCATCAGGAAGAGGTGTGCCGATATCAGGTCACAGATCATGACATGGCCCTACTTGAGCGACCATGTTATTTTAGATATTTCATGTGACATTTCATATATACATGCTATAACATTTCATAGATATTTCATTTTATACATGTAGACATTTTATACATTTTATACATGTAGACATTTTAGACATTTTATAGTACATGTAGTCATTTTATACATGTAGACATTTTAGACATTTTATACATGTAGACATTTTAGACATTTTATACATGTAGATATTTTAGTCATTTCATAAATGTACATGGTATATGGTTACATGTATTATTTCTTATTTTATACATTACATTGTATATGGTTGTGTGTTATTTCATATTTTATACATCGCATTACATATTTCAAATGTTACATGTTATATATTTTATACATGTTACATGTTATATGTTCATGTGTTATTTCATCTTTTAGACTTAGTTTTATACATGTGTTATGTATACATTATGTTAAGGTGATGTAATTAATCAAAGCATACATTTAATTAAGTAATCTAACTAACATAATTAAGTAAATTAACTAATATAATTAAGTAATTTAACTAACCATCTATAGTTTGTTCTGTCAACTTGTATTTTGCTTTCATGCATCTTAGTAGATAATAATATACATTTTCTATATTGTCAGGATCCGCAACTACAACAAAAATATCACCTAGATACAAATAGATTTTATTAAAATTAAACATCACTTATACGATAAATTAAAATTAAATTAAATAACATGTATGTGCACATACTTGTAACAACTAAATCAAAAACACGCTCATAATCAGCTGAATATATAGGATCATAATGTTTGTGTCAATGTCATCATCTTCATAAGGAGGTATTCTGATTAACTCCATATCCCATCGTGAAACATATCCATTTGCAATATTCTCACATTGACTCAATGGATTGTCCTCAATGCAGTGAGCACAAAAACATGATTTTTCTCTTACTTGAATCAAAAGAGGCTTGTGTTGTCCTATAGTGATCAATTGATGTAAACTTCTAATACCAACAATTGTTTGACAATTGTAAGGATTAGATCGGTCTATATCTGTTACAAATATGAAATGAAAGTTGCACATGTTTAGATCAATAATTATAAAAAGATAAACATAAACATGAAATCAAAATTTAATTTAAAATTTTACAACAAAATATAAATTACCTTTCACTTCCCAAAAATAATGTTTGTTGTATATGGTGTCCCGAGGAGCAAAATGACTTTCACACCATTCAACAATTTTCTTTGAATTCTCTATCATGTTACCTATACATTTCTAAATTATTAGTTTAAAGAAAATGGAGATCTAAGCTAAAATTATATTATTTGAAATTTATATATACATATATATATTTAACTATTGAACACCATTTGTACCTACAAGTTCATGTTGGCGAAGTGCATGCTTCACACATGCTCCTACTCCATCATGCTCTCCTTTTCCATGTCCACTTTCAAAGAAGTTCCACAAAAACTTAACATTGCGTCTAGCATGTTGCATGGCTAGCCAATTAAAAGCTTTTGCAGATTTAAATTATCCTGAAAAATTAAGTTGTACATACATACATACATGTCATCTTTTAATAATTTAACAAATAATTAAAAGACAATAAAAATAAATTGAAGTATCTATACATGTATACCTACACAACCATCAGACCAAATCCAGTGTTGTGAGACATTTATCCCACGATTCGCAATATCTTCAAAAAATATTGCAAAACAATGAGCCACATAGCTTCTATCATGAACCTTATCATCACTGATATAGAAATGAACCTCCTTGATGATAATGCGTTCATTTGGATCGGGACTTTCTACCCCATCCAAATTATATTGTGCATGTCTATAGGTCACTTGCACAAATATTGCAACCTGATCAGAATGATAATATTGAGCTTGAAGCTCTTTTTGAGGAGAAAATGTATAGTTCTTGGAGAAATCTACAATTGAAAGAATACAACCAGGTGGAAAATAATCTTTGGAATCATGAAACTGTTTAGCTTGCTGTCATGCACCATGACAATGCTGGATATGTGGATAAACTAGAGTACGGAATCTGGTCATAAACTCAAGGTAGGGAAATTCACTCTCCTTCAATACAATTTTTTTGGATTCATCTCCGCTCTTTGTTCAATATGTCTCATATTCAAATCTTTTCCACAAAACTAGTGTTGAAACATTAATATTCTCAATTTGCAATGGAAATTTATGCAAATTTCCACGATCATTGCATGCATTCTTTATACACTGTAATTTGAACTCATCTGAATCTTCTAATTTATCACATAAAATAGACTTCACAAATTGTGTCGTACTTCCAGGGATGACCATATTTGAATCAAGAACTGCCATAACTTTTTTATATGATTGTAAATATAGATGAAACTCAACATGATTTCAACAACAACAAGTTTCACGAACCTTATTTATGCATACAAAGCAAGGGCACAACCTCTTAAACATTCTTTGACATATTTTCACATTTGAAAATTCTTTCTTGAATGCTTCAAATAATTCACTTTGTGTTGTATCTATAAAATGTTTTGGATGTGCAGTTTTCATACCAGTTTCTTCATCTTTCATTTGTATTGTATCCCTTCTATTAGAAGAAACATGAGAGTGAGCGGTCCAATATTCAATGACCTATTTTTTTGCATGTTCAAAAATTCTATCTTTTTGAGGAAGCCTACAAATATTTACCCAATTTTTTTCAATGTTTTCATCTAACATATTTCTCTTCTTGATATATCTTTGAATAGTTCTTGTAGATACATTCAGTAAATCAGAAATTGCATGCACTTGTTTTCTCTATGTCAACCTCCTACTAGATAAAGTAGTCATAATTGCTCTATGTGCAACACTTAAATCAGCTCCTTGACTTGAGTTATTAATGTTGTTCAATGCATCTTACATATTTTGAACTATTGTTCGATTTACATTTTCTCCTGATTTTTTCTTGTTGTCAACACCCAACAACTCCAAAATAGGAGTCATTTGTTTTTTCTTGAATAACCTATCAAATAATTGAGCTCTTGCAACCATAATTTTATTTTCAAAATATTCATCCCAAAGTTTTTTGCAATGAGTTTTAATTGTACTTTCAAATAACATTTCCTCAGATGGAATTTGACTAAAAAATGAATCCTCATTCATGTCCATCAAATTGACCATGCCAAAAGATCTATTTTTAGCTTTAGAACTACCAATTTGTTCCCCTGCTTGAATTGCATCTTCCAAAATATCAATAGGTTCTTCCTAAACTTCAACAGGTTGATCTTGATTATGTTTTGTCTGATATTTTTTGTCATCCTTTGTTCGATCATATTTTCTTAATCTATTTTCCCCATTGCAAAAACTATTCAGATTGAAAAATATAAAAGAATCACTTAACTGGAAAAATGCACACATTTCTATAAAAGCTTACGCTCATAAGAAAACAAAATATTACATATTTATCATTCACAAAATCATAACAATCTAATCTTGCAAAATTTCTCAAGGACAATGAAAAAAATATAATTACTCCAAAATCATCAACCTATCTTGGAAACACAATGAAGACAATATTTTCGACAGAATAATTGCAAAAAAAAAATTCAAACCCTACCATAAATCACCACTCGATAGAAACCGTGCAAAGAACAATCCAACAACCCTGAAATTTCCCAAAGCTTTCACAATCCCCGAATTCAATCTCAAAGCCAAAATCTATAAACTTCTATATCGAATACTAGCCAAAATTTTCTTAATAAAGTAAACGAAATAAATTTTCCAATACATGCAACACTACAAACAGGTAAACTGCCCCGTGAAAAATAGAAAAAGAATCAATTAACTTGAAAACACTAAATCAAAACTTGACATGCAATACCAAAAAATAAAATTAAAATAATTAATAAATTCAAAAAACTATTAAAAATCACTTAATTCAAGATAAAAATCACTTAGCTCTTACAAATAAAATTAAAATAATTTATAAATTTTATAAAACTATTAAAAATAAAAAAAAAATTGATTTTCTTTAAAAAAATTGGGTGAATTGTGAAAATTCAGATTTTAGGGGCTGGCCATGCATGGGACCGTGTTTGGTCGCCTAATGGGTCCGACCGGAAGGGGTTTGGCCGGACTGGGTCCGACCGGACCCATGTGGAATCCTATTTGGCAGCCAAGTCAGCAAAAAAGGGTTTCTCTCTCAAGTTCTCCCTTCTGGACCTGAAATCTCTGTCAAAATTTACCTTTCTGTAAAATCTAAAAATACCCTTTTGTAGAGCTCGTAGTCAAGATTATGGTCATGTAATTTTTTTCATGTTTTGATTTCATAAAATATATTATAAGTTGAAAATACTTGAAGTATGCATTTTAACATTTAAGAACATGCTCATTTGAAAAATATTAAAAATAACAAATCATGTCAGAAAAATGAAAAATTTATATTTAACACTAGAGGAGAGAGTCCTCTTCAAGAATATGTAATTTTTTTTTTAATGGTGTAGATTTGATAGGGAAAATTGCACGCGAACTAAAAACTGTTGATTTCAGGTAACACCAACTTTGGATAGTTATAACAGACAAAATATATAACGAAATCCAATCTTTGTTTGTTTATGCATTAGCTATACATGTCATCTAAAACATATTATGGAATCAGAGGAAAAAAAAATTATTTGCATATAATTTTTTAATGCGAACTAGACCCTAGATTTTCAACATATTTCAGCAATAAAAAAATAGACTTCAAAAATTAAAAAAACTATGTCAATTTTTGTTCAAATTTTTTTTAAAAAAATTGTAAGCGTAAACTTCATCAAATTTTATACATTTCATTAGTTTACATCATCTTCAAATTCTAAACACAAATACCACTTTTATGTCGTTAAAGTTGAACAATTTGAATGTTGTCATCCTTTTCCTTTATAAAAGTGTGACACAGGTTTGTACTTTTACCCATATAAGACTATGCAAAAGCTTACAAAGGAGATGGGCCAATAGGGACTTGCAAAGGATATGACTATCTAGGAACCTACAAAAGATATGGTTGTCTAGGAGCCTATTGTCATGACCATGAGATAACCATTGTAACCATAATCAAAGATTATTAATAATATTACATGCTCATATCCAAATTATTGCATACACAGTGCAAAAAATTAGAGTGAAAAATAAGATGTAAAAGATATGATTATATAAAGTGTAAACTCATGTAACAACTGCCAATGATAACAATGTATAAAAATCATAAGATAAAATTATAAACATAAACATGTAAGCACGTGTCAAAAAGTGATGAAATTCCACCTATTGTTGTCCCTACGGTGAGGAAAATAAAGTGATAATAAAATTTCCAAATAGTGTCATATATGTACAAGTGTTAAATATGAGTTGATTTATCATGCAAGCATAGACATAAAAGTGCATCCCTTAAGATATAAACATGGAAGCACATGGATAATATGGCTAGGGCCGATAAGATAAAAATGATGACATATAAGTGAGAAAATATGATCAAGGAAATAGACTATAAAGTATTTTATTACTAATAGCCACATTGAATCTATATCCCAAATGAATTTATAATGTTTTTGAACACTCATAAAATCTAAAAATTATTAAACTATAAGCCTCTAAAATCCAAATTTACTTAAAACTATGGATTTTTTTATCATTGTACAATCCCAAAGATTAAAAACCATATAGAACCATAATCCTGCTAAAATCATCTTAATCTACAAACCAACTAAAGTTATCACACTCTAAAATCATATAAAACTATCCTTCATAAAAAAATGTATATCTTCTAAATTTAAAATTTTCTTATAACTACTTTTTAAATATTCAAAAATATTTAATATTATATATATGTTGAATCAATAATTCTCTAAAGTATCATCTCATAAGATTATGATTATTATAAATGTTTCTAAGAAAAATACTCTTTAAATATGCAAATAAATGCATGTCATGGCCAACAAGGTATATCATTATAAAAAGATATCTCATGTTATGTATAAATAATTAGGGGAAAAAGGAGCATCAAGAGAGAATATTCCCTATTACTATATATAAGTGTAAAAGGAAAAAGGTGCATTACTTTCACTTGGTCTAAAGGGAATACATCATGGCCTAAAGTAGTTAGGCTGTACCACACCATTGAGGAATTGCCACACATTGTGACCCATGGTTAAAAAACCAACTAAAACGTGTGTTTTATAAAGAGAGCAATGTATACTAGGGTTGCGTGCAGCTGGAGTCCCTGCCTAAGGTGGGGAGCAAGAGAAAGTGTGTGTAGTCGATATTCTCATGGGATTTGTAATTCCTATGAAAAGAAAGGAAAAAATGTTAGTAAAATTGAGAATTGAATAACAGTAATACAACATAAATGTAGAATCAAGAATGTAGTCACCAAAGAATATTTACACTTGAAAGTAGAGGGTTGTTATTTGCAACATATAAAAGCGAGCTTAAACTATTAAACTATAAATCCACACAATATTATATGGTAAAAACTAATTTTAAATAAAGAATGCAATGTGTGAAAAAGGAAAACATTATTTACATAAAGCCTATAAAATACTTAAACTAATAATCCTAAATGAAGATAATAAGGATTTAAATATATTATATCTCTTAGCTCTCTATTTTTCTAATTTTTTCTGATGCCAAATGAGAGAGTGTGATCCAAAACTTGATTCAAACACAAATACACAATCCAGTTCAAAAATCTATAAATAAGTCAAATATCTTTTAAATCAAATCTATAAATAGGTTATAAAAATCAATCCAGATAATACACAATCCAGTTCAAAATTATTGATAAAAGAGATTTATGAATTAAAATCCAGAAACCTTGAAAAATTCAATAATAATATTTGTTTTGTAGCAGGTAAATGACACACTAATATTTTAATTTGGGGTCAATGGGTAGCGTAATGTCTGATAAAGAAAAGACTCGGCCAACATTTGTTGAAGGTCAAGTACATGGAAATGGTAAGTAAATACTCTGCATTCAGATATCAAGTAGATGTGTATTTTTAATGCCACAACTGATCCTAGTGTAGTGTGAACAAACAAACTTTGTTTGGAAAATGTTCAAATATAGTACAGAAATACCATTTGGTCAGATACACACGCGTGGAAACGTGAAATATTTACCTCTTTGATCTGAGGAGGATGATTTTCCAAACTTCATGAGTGTGAATCACCATAAGATATTCTTACTACAGATTCACAAAAGCCGCAAGAGCTCTGTCCATAAATTTCATTGATGGAACTCTTACTTCTATTCTATTACAAATTTCCATAGAAAAATCAATATGACGATTTATATTTTTTTGGAAAAGGAATTTCATTGATCATTATAAATTCAGTAGTTCAATGATAGAATATTTAATTGAAAATGTTAATAAAAATTTAAAAAAATTACTTTTTATTGCAAATACAACCTGGCTACTCTCACTTTGCATTCAAGAGACTAATTAAACTCCCTCTACTAGATTCAGTTTCCATGTGGAGTAACCCAAAACTATCTCCCTTAATTGACAACTATTGCGATTGCCTAAATTTGGTTTTTTGCATGGGCATAGTTGAAATAGCTAAATGATACAACCAACAGTAAAAACCATTAGAAAAGGACTATTTAAGGACAACACCGAACAAAGGGGATGTGGACTTTAATCAATAGAGGCTGTTAAAAAAATTATAGTAGCTGCTTACAAAACCAATTATAATAGTGCAAAATTTCAAGCAAAACAATATAGGCAGTTGAAACACAATTAAATATGTACAATATTTGGAAAGGTAAATTGTAATTTGCATAGACATGGAATTTTATGTCTAGTTTTGACTGTGAACAGTTACCGTTCATGAATGTTTAAGGACCAAAGCATTGTGATGCCATTTACAATAGAAAATCCGGTTCAAGTTTTATTTTCTATAGAAGAGGATTAACAATCTTAGTGTTCATGAAAATCCAATTTTCATAGGGCTTAGGCTTTATATATCCTAAAGAGTACAATCAGACTAGGGTCGAAGGTCGAGTTTCTGACATTTTACCGTATGAATTGGGCATTTATTCGACAAGATATCCCTTCTTTCCTGCCAAGTGAAATCCACTATTGTATGTATTAACGATAAGGAGGTCACCCCAACATGTGCGAGGGACACAGTATGAATTGCAAATGCCAACAGTTCTATCAGAAGAAACAACGTGCTCTTCCTGGTCATTCCTGCAAACATATGACTCATAGATGTTAAACATAACTGTTGGGTGAAGCTGGGTAGTTAGACCTACTACAGCCGATGGTATCTGTAAAATTGTTTCACCAGTTTCTATTTCTCCTTCTCTTCTGCTACTGCCATTGCCACCGATTGAACTCAAAAATACACGCTACGAGACTATAATAGAGATCACCAAAATGAATGCAAAATGGTGCACAATAGTCAAGGTGCGTGGGCTTACATTTTCCATGTATTCCAATCTTACAAACCATCTGTCACTCGGTTTGATTTTCCCTTAATTTTTCAATAGAAAAAGAAAAAGACTCCCAGGAAAAATGAGCTCAGCCAATGAAAAAAGGAAATAGGAAATCTAAAATTCACTTTAGTAGGAAAATGGAGTAGACGCTTAGGTTAAACTATTTCTACATGATTTCCAAGAATTGAATTAATAGGTTAATGTAGGTTGAAAACATAAGTCTCCTGTCTTAACGACAGGGACTAAAAAAACTAAGTGCCCCTTTTGTAAGAAATACATTTTAGTTTATTTTTTAGATGTTTCCCACATTGTGCCAATGAAATTTAATCCTAGATAGACCTAAGAGAGGCCCCAAACTCGGTATGTCCCATTTTTCATTATTCTCATGAATTTTTCAACTTCCAAAATGTCCAAAATTTCATAAAATTACTGTGGGTATCTTTCTTGGGAGTTTGTGTGCTCATATAAATGATCCTCAACCAACAAGAAAAGTCTAATTTTATGGATGTAAGTTGGTTTTAATAGAAATGACCTCATATATATATATATATATATATATATATATATATATATATATATATATATATATATATATATATATATATATATATATATATATATATATATATATATATATATATATATATATATATATATATAATCTAATTTTCATGGATTTGAATATGTAAAATTTGATACTAAATTTTTTATGTTTAGTATTTTTCTAAAGTTTATGTATTTTATTGATTATTGAGTTTGCTGTGTTATTAGAGGATGTTTGAAGGATCATTATGAATTTTATTTGAGTATACATGTAGTTTCTAATTACCACATCACATACGATGGGAGAGGGAGTTATACACATAATGTACTAGCTTAGAAGGTTGTGTTTATGGTGGAGTACCACTATTAGATATTCCTTTTGGGATCATTCCAACAGAGTGCAAAAGGATCTAAGTCATTCTTGTAGTTCTATTATTATCAATATAAGGGATCATTCTTTACACATGGTATAATAATATCATGCAATATATATAAGATAACCAAGCAATATGCGCATGGGTTTCTTGCATGTTATCTCACTTATATCATGGCCTTGGCATGCCTCTTCTTTCCTATAATAATGTTGTCTTATATCAGTTGCATATTTCATATGTCATATATGTTTTGTAAAAAATAGACAAAGGAATGTTCACCCAAAATGGTGTCAAAGTTTTGGGATAGGAATATTGATTAACACATGTCAAAGGGTCATCATGTGGTAAGGATCGAGGATGTTTCTCAACACATACTTAAAGGGCATCAAGGTCGAGCATTAAGCTACTTCTCAATGCATACTAGGAATTTTCAGAGGTTGATGGATTTAGCATGTTGCTTCCCTCACAATGAGAAATTTTTGAGTGTTAAGGATTGGGAGTACCTCCTAAAAAACATCATAAAGAAATTAGATGAAAATGATAGGTATTGTAATCCAATGAATGCTAGGTTAAAGGGGAAAGGACAGTTTAAAACTCCAATGGAAAAAGCTTGAAATGTTTGTAATTATTTCCTATAACGTGTTGTGTAGGATTTAAATTTGAGCCTTGGTGTCATTTTGGGCTTATTTTGACCTATTTGGTCTCATATACAATGAACATATGAAATTAGAAAAATATTTTGATTACATGATTATCGTGTTATGTTATTCTATATGTTAGACATTTTGTATTCAAGTCTTTTTGTGGATGAAAACTCATGGGAAACTATGATCAATGGATGACAACCCATTGTACACACTAAAATATGCACTTCTATGAACCATTACATGCAAGGTTACTCAAGAGTGAGGCCTCACAAAGTGGCTCATAGCTCTCTATGCATGGAGTTGCAAGGGACTATGAGTTTTGCTCTCAGCTAGAGCTACAAGAAAGTGACCTTGCTAGTCAACCACACAATGAGAGATTCACAATGAAGACAAGGGCAACAATGCCAATATCTCCAAGAATCTAAATGGAAATGAAATGCAAATGCAACTAGTATAAATGTGCAAGACTAATCTATCAAATGAAGTGCAAACTAAGCTATGAAAAGAAGTACAATAGATTCCAAGCCCCTAATTAAGCTATGTGAGATCTATTCTATTGCATAAAAAGGAAATCTAATCTATGATGCCATGAATGTAACTATGAAAGCAAAACTATTATGAAATGCAACTAAAATGATGAAAGCAACAAGTCTTCAATGTCTTCAAAAAGCTCCAAATGTACCTAGAAAACCTGCAGCATAACAATAGCATAAAATATGGATATGCAAATGGAGGAGAGAGCTCTCCTTTGATAAGAAATGAGGTGAAATGGACCATGGAGATTAAGAGGCAAAAAGTATTAATCAGCGGTGGAGCTTGAAAGAGGAGCAATCCATGTGCACAAGTATCCTCCAATGAGAGTGAAGTGTTGACTTTTGAGCCTCATGTGAGACAAAAAATACTTTTTCCCTTTTTATAAAATAGGAATAATGTTTTATTTGTGCAACTTAGGATAAGAGGAAAGTGGGGCTTTTTATTTAATTAAAAGGGGAGGAAATATTCCTTTTAATTAAATAAAGACTTAGGATAAATGGTTAGCCCAAGGATAAAAATCTAATATATGATCGAAATTAGGATTTGATCAAGAGATTGATATTGTTGAAAATATTGATTATTGATAAAAATGATTCAGGATTGATAAATTGAATAAATGGGGCCCAAAGTCTAGGCGACCATTTTAGGGTGCATACATTTGCCCCTCTTTGACTAATGTGTGATCGATTTGGGAACACATGCAGTCAAAGAAAAATTGAAGTGTGAGATCGATATGGGATCACAAAACAACTCAGATGTGAGGTCGGTTCGGGATCACATCCGGACAAACATAAACAAAGGCTTTTGAACATGAGGTCGATTCGGGATCACATTCAAAGTAGGAGATAAGAATCTCAAATTTGAGCGACAGCTCACAAAAGATGCCTGAATCAGAAAAATCAAGTAGTTGGGGATGAGAATCCCATAAATACTGCCCCCTCAGAATTGAAATCGAAATCAGGTAGAGAGGAGAACAGCGAATTGATAAGGTTGATCAAATCATAATCGAATGTAAGGGTCAAATAGGTTAACCATTAGGCAATAGAACATGCCCCAGCCTGACTGGAAAGATGCAGTCAACATGAGAAATGAGGGAGTGGAATGAATATGAATGAAAGACTAGAAGTTTGGAAGACACGGAAAGATGACGATGCCCCAACAAAGATTAAAAGATTAGGCCTCAAAAGATCAGCTAACTGCGCAGAAGGGGGGAAGATTTTGAAATGCGATTTTAACTATGAAGATGACCTCAGATTTCGATTTCGAGTCTGAAAATGGATCTAGGACGTCGAAATTAGCTAGGGGTGCAATTTTTGCGCAATTCTGAGGTGTTTTGAAAATTAGGTCAAAAAGTCAAAATGCTATAAAAGGGGTCAAAATGTCATTTTCAAAAATCATTTGTCTTTTAGCGATTTGAGAATTTCAGAGCTTTAGAGAGAGAAAATGGCTCAGCAACCAGGAGTTCCTGTCCACAGGCATCGATTCGAGCGCGCCCAGTTGCATAACCGGCCATCACACTATCCTGCCCCGATATGTTTTCGAAAAACTCGAGCTTTTTGGTCATTTCTAGCATTTAATAGCTTCTTTTAGCACGTTTTTTTCAAATTTTATATTTCAAAATTTTGTGTTGGGTGAAATATCGTGCGATACTTTAGAAGTATCGCGCGCTTTGGGGGGAAGTATCGCGCGATACTTCTCGTGCCCCAAAAGTATCGTGCGCTTTAGACACCAGTATTGCACGATACTGGGCAAAAGATCGCGCGATATTGGGCGAAGTATCGCTCGACATAAGGTTTATCACCCCACTATAAGGAGAAGTATCGCACGATACTTCTCCAAAAAAGAATATCGCCCAATTGAAAAATTTGATATTTAACGCATTTTTGAGCAAAAATGACATGGATATAGACAATGTTACGTTTTTAAGATGTTTTATACTGAGTTTTTGGACATCCATCATAATATGTACTAACAACGGGCTTGATTTTGGTTTGCAGGAGGTTTTTCCGGTGCTCATTATCAGAGCGCCGAAGGTGACTGGGTTGCGGTGTGTCCGAGATCTGGATGATCCGGGCAATGCCAATATCAGGGCCATAGAATTTCGGTATCTGTTGCGGTATCCGTATATCAGAGCAGATCATGGGTTGTTAACTGCGCTGGCCGAGAGATGGCACAGCGAGCACAACACCTTCCACCTTCCTACAGGCGAGGCATCCATCACACTAGAGGATGTCTATAGGATCCTTCGAGTTCCATGCCACGGAGAGCCTGTAAGTATAATCATATTTTTAAGATAGTCATGTAAAATGTAATGTTTCCAAAAGATGAAGATTAACATGATTTATGTGTTGTCACAGGTATACTATGATCAGGATGTCACTGAGGGGCGTCGGTTGATTCAGGAGATGTTTCAGGATGTGACCATCCTAGACAGGCATGTCAGCTGGGAGCGATTGCTTGATGACTTTGGCAGAGATTATCCGGTGCCATGCATTGTGGCATCTATCATTTCACAGATCCTGATGACTGATCGCAGTCAGAAGGGATTCCCGCTCGGATGGGGCAGGTTACTGGTAGACTTGGTAGGCAGGCCCCGACGGATGGCATGGGGGCCTGCGATCCTAGCAAAGATGTATCATGAGCTGCATGAGATCGTCTACAGGGACGGTCGGACATGGGCATGTGGTGCCATCCTGGCACAGGTATGGGCATGGGAGCACATTGCTGTGGTGCGCCCCAGGGTTCAGCCGAGGGAGAGGAGGTACCCCTTCATTTACAGGTACATCAGGTTTATATCACATGCCCATTCAGGGGATGTGACCTATTATCGATAGATTCTGGATGAGATAGCCTCATTCACATGGAGGCCGTACAGGGAGGTTGAGGTTTGGGGGGATGCCGCAGATGAGCTGAGTTATATGCTGTGCAGTCGGCCACTGGTAGGTCGATATGCGGAGATTATAGAGAGATTTTACATCACTCAGGTATGGCGGCAGTTCGGGAGGTAGCAGTGAGTCTCGACAGAGACTACCACATATGCCAGGGCCAGAGACGAGGAGGGACATGGGTGGCTACCCATGTTGGATTATCAGCAGGCTGTCGCAGAGACAACAGCTATCAGGGGCGAGCCTTGGGATTATTTCCCAGATGTGGCAGATGCAGGGGCTGATGGAGCCTACAAAGCAGAGCGGCGGAGGGTACCATTCCATCGATTTACAGTACCAGATGCTCAGGTGCCAGTGCCGGGGGGAGATGGAAGAGACGGAGGAGACGGAGGGGACGGAGGGGAGGGAGGAGAGGAGGGAGGAGATGGCAAGAGGGGGAGAGGGAGGAGGATGGAGAGAGGAGAGGGGTTGAGATCAGGTGGCCGGAAACAGTCACGAGGATAGAGATCGGCCACACCTGAGGAGGAGACGAGACCAGCTCACCGGCAGGCAGAGGTACAGCAGGAGCAGCCTGCGGGGGGAGAGGACCTGAGAGCCCAGATACAGGCTCAGGAGGCAGAGATACAGCAGCTGCGGACCACTATAGCTGTGAGAGATCAGCAGCTCCTAGATCTGAGGGCAGAGTGGGATTAGCAGATAGCTGATCTCAGAGCAGAGATAGCACGCCGTGAGGTGATGGCACAGGCTGAGGCACTGGAGCTCTGACGGGAGTCAGTGAGAGCTGCCTATTATCACGGGTTATATCTGCAGGCCATCCCAGAGGGTGAGAGAGCACCATCATACTCTCAGCGGGCAGGGGTATCAGACGTGGTACTCGATAGGAGAGCCATGCCTCCTCCACCACCATGAGTTCCTCACGAGGGTGGTAGCGAGTCTTAGGGTTAGGTTTTAGATGTTTGGACATATTTTGAGACTGTTGATCCAGATTTTGGGATCTCATATTGTATATCATGACATTTATTAATTTATGAGATTACTGGATATTCGATATATCATGTGTATTTGTCTCACTTGTGATGGATGTATCAGTTTATGTATATTATCTTGTCATTTTGCTCAAAATGTTTATGTATGTGCTTATGTATGTTCTCTCTCGTAGATGTATTCTCATATGTATGATATAGACTTATGTTTCTTGAAAATGACATTTTTTTGATATAGATATGATGATGTGATTAACCCCTTGTGATGAACAGGAACAGGTTCGAGATGAAGAAGACAAGGAGTGAAAGACATGATCAAGAAGGAGAGAAGGTGAGCGCAGTTGACCGATAGGTCCACGTAGGATGAAAAGGAGAGCTCTTTCCATATGCAAAATGCAAGACTAGACTAACATGAAAAAAATGCAAGCTACTATGAAAGTGGTTGACTTACAAGGTCACAACGCTTATACACATCTAATTATCATCATCGAGCGTTATTGGTAGCGTCGTAAGATCATACAATGCACACTAGCATAACTATGTGGATATGAATATGATCTTTATCAGATAGAAATGTGGAAATCTCACCTAGGCATCAAAGACATATAGGTCAAGATGACTAATGCAGTGAGATCACCTAAATTTGATATGGCGAGATTATGCTTGTATCAAGACACATGAAAGTCAGGATAGCTAAAAGCATGCACTCGCAAAACAGTCAAGGATAATACCTTGTTAATCCATAGTGTCAAGTAAGACCAGCATAAATGCTCATGACAATTAGGACCAACAAAATATACCCACAAGCAGATAAAGAAAGAAAACATGTTCTCATACCCTCAGTCTTCTAGCTATGCATCATCGAAAACTTCTCAGGGAGAGACCACTCATCAAAGAAATCCTCATAGTCAGCACACAAAGAAAAATAAAGTCACCATATCGTCAGCGAGTTAATTGTTTAAGTGCGTGTGTGTTGGTCATAGAGTCAAAATCTGAGTATCATATCTGCTAATGAGAAATATCGCATCATACTTTGGACTATTGGGTAAGACATCTGATAAGTGTTAAGAAACACTCGACGCAAGGGTAGTGTTGAAAAACACTGTTTGGGGTGGTGTTAAAAAACACCTGTTGTGAAATGCCCCAAGAGACAAATGCACCAAAAGGACCTATGCGAACAGTTATGCCCCCTAGACAAAGACAAAGACCAATTCCAGACTAGGCCAAAGGATGGAAAGTGGTTAAGTGTCAAGGACGCATGCTAACAAATAGGGGTGCAAAGGCCTCAAGTAGCGCCTGTTTCTAGGTTTTCACCACTTGGAATCATTTTTCATTTTTTCATTTTTTTGTATTTTTGCTACCAGGGCGCCTATTGCTAGGTTTTCACCAAGGCACTTTTTCTATTTTTTGAATTTTTGAATTTTTGAATTTTTTGTATTTTTTTCAGGACTTTTTATGCTTTGTAGGATTTTTTCAGCATCATTTATGAATTTTTTTGGAATTTTTTCAGGACCAATAAATATGTACAAATGATGCCCCTAGACAGAACGGGCATCAAGGATAGAACTTCTTAAGGTGCACAATGTTGATGGGATCAGGGAGCTGTTCTCCATCAGGATCTGACACCAAATACGCACCAGTACCAAAAGCAGCTGTGATGACATATGGTCCAAGCCAGTTAGGTTCAAACTTGCCCTTTTGCTCTCTGTTTTGTTGGTTCTTAGGGTTTTCTCGTAAAACAAGATCACCTATTTGAAATTCTCTAGGGCGAACCTTCTTGTTGAATGCCTTGGACATACACTTCTGATACACTCTCATATGATCAAAGGAAGCCTTACGCTTCTCATCTAGAAGTTCCAGTTCCTGCAACCTCATGGCGCGGTAATCCTCATCTGTAATCAAACCTTTGAGTGAGACTCTAAGGGATGGTATCTCGACTTCTAAAGGCAATATTGCTTCAGTGCCATAGGTGAGAGAGAAAAGAGTGGCTCCTGTAGGTGTGCGAATGCTTGTTCGGTAAGCCCATAGTGCTGGATTGATTTGTAAGTGCCAATCCCTACCATTCTTGTGTACTGTTCTATGAAGAATCTTAAGAATGGTTTTGTTAGAAGCTTCTGCCTGTCCGTTTCCCTGTGGAAAGTAGATAGAGGACCAATGTTGCTTGATTTTAAACTTTTTGCATAGGTGCTTTAGGTCCTTATTCTTAAATTGACCTCCATTGTCAGTAATGATCTCAGAAGGCACTCCAAATTGGCAAATGATATGATTCAAGATGAACAAAGAAATGGTCCTTCCTGAAGCAACAGAAAGTGGTACGGCCTCCACCCATTTTGTGAAGTAGTCAGTGGCAGTAATAATGAACTTGTGTCCTCCTGATGAGTTGGGATGAATCTGCTCAACCAGATCAAAGGCCCAGCGTTGAAATGGCCAATGAGAAATAGAAGGAATCAGCTCCCTACCCGGAGCATGAATCAGGTTGTCGTGTTTCTAACATTTTTCACATGACTTAGCAAAGGTGACTGCGTCCATCTGCATTGTGGGCCAATAATATCCCACCCTAAGCAACCTTCGGGCCATGGCAAGACCATTAGAATGCCCACCACAAATGCCCTCGTGGATGTCAGCTAACGCTTGGTTGGATTCCTCCTTTTCCAAGCACCTAAGGAGTGTCCCATCTAAACCCCTTCTATATAAGTCACCAGAGATGAGGGTGTGGTGAGAGGTGTTATGGATGAGGTTTCGGCATTCAGAGCGGGTGAATGTGTCAGGGATGATGCCATCACGAAGATATGAATAGATAGCACCATATCGGGAAGACTCGTGTGTGATAATGGCACAAATGACATGGCTTTCAGATGAGTCAAAGATGGGATGGTGTAGCTCTTCCACCAGGAATTCAAATCTGGATTCATGTGTCTCCAACTGAAGAAGTGAAGCTAATGTGGCCATGGCATCTGCAGCTTTGTTCTCTGTCCTAGGTATTTGTTGAAATGTCACAAAGGTGAAATAGCGTCTCAAAGAATCAACCATATTTTTATAGGGTATCAATTTGTCATCCTTGGTTTGATACTCTTCATTGACTTGGTTGATGATTAACTGAGAATCCCCAAAGACATGTAATTCTATGATATTCCATTCTATAGCCATTTTCAAGCCATTAGTTAAAGCTTCATATTCTGCAATATTATTGGTACATGGGAATAATATTTTATAAGACTTCGGAATGTTGTAACCATGTGGAGAAACAAATAACACTCCAGCACCTGATCCATTTTGCATGCGGGAGCCATCAAAGAACATTGTCCAAGTGCGAGTAGTGGTATATAAGATGTGTTCATCTGGGAATTCCACTTGGACTGGCATACTATCCTGCATTGGAAAATCAGCTAATTGGTCAGCAATAGCTTTCCCTTTTATTGCCTTCCTTTCAACGTACTCTATGTCAAATTCAGTGAGGACCATCATCCATTTAGGAAGTCTACCCGTCAAGGCAGCCTTACCAAGCAAGTATTTAAGGGGATCAATTTTGGCAACCAAGTGTATGGTATGAGCAAGCATGTAGTGGCGCAACTTTTGAGAAGCAAACACCACCGCGAGACAAGACTTCTCAATATTATTGTAATTGATCTCATAAGAGACTAGAGTATGACTGATATAGTAGATGGCCCGTTCTTTCCCAGTATCATCTGTTTGAGCCAATAATGCCCCCAGGGAAGTGTCTGTAGCTGAGATATATAGGATCAATGGTTTCCCTGGAATAGGAGGCATTAAGATCGGAGGATTAGCCAAGTATTGTTTGATCTGATCTAGGCTCTTTTGACAATCCTCATTCCAAACACAAGAAGCACCCTTATGCAATGTCTTGTTGAAGGGTTGCGCTCTATCTGCAAGCTGAGAAATAAACCTCCTAATTGATTGAAGACGTCCCTGAAGACTTCTCATTTGGCTGATATTTCGAGGAGGTGGCATATCTAGGATTGCTTGGACCTTTTCGGGATCAACCTCGATACCTTTTGCTGATATTATGAATCCTAAAAGTTTGCCTGAGGTGACGCCAAATGCGCACTTCTTTGGATTCAATCTGAGTTGAAATTGTTCCATACGATCTAGAATTACTTCCAGATCATTAAGGTGTGTGTCCCTTTTTCTTGATTTTGCCAGGGTATCATCCACATAATCTTCCATATTTTTGTGCATCATATCATGAAAGATAGTTGTCATAGCTCTTTGGTAGGTTGCTCCTGCATTTTTTAACCCGAATGGCATGACGTTCCAACAGTAGGTTCCCCATGCACATGTGAATGCTGTTTTCTCTTGATCTTCAGGAGCTATTTTGATTCGATTATACCCTGAGAAACCATCCATTAGGGAATATATGTCATAGCCCGCCGTCATGTCCACTATCATGTCAATGTTTGGAAGTGGAAAATCATCCTTTGGGCAGGCTTTGTTTAGATCTCTAAAATCTATGCATACACGAATGGACCCATCATGTTTAGAGACTGGTACTATGTTTGAGATCCATTCTACATAATCGATGGCTCTAATAAATCCAGGTCTCAAAAGCTTTTCTAATTCTCCTTTGACAAGTAGAGCTATATGTGGATGCATTTTTCTTAGTCTCTGTTTTACTGGCTTGACTCCTGGAGCTATAGCTAAGTGATGCATTATGAGATTCGTGTCAAGCCCTGGCATGTCTAAGTAGGTCCATGCAAAATTAATTTTCTTTTTCTGTAAAAACTATACATATGCCTTGGTCTCTTCCTCTGATAAAGACTGAGCAAGATGGACTATCTGAGGATTTTCTTCTGTGTTTAAATTGACCGGCTTTGTTGGTTCAATCAATATTGATGATCTATCCTGGAAATAGCTCGGCAAGTTATTAAGTACCCCATCCTTAGGTGCCTCAAAGAGGTTTTCACCTTTGGATGCGTCATTTCTTTTTACTATTTTTGGTTCTGACACCACCACAAAGTGGTTTTCGCCATCAGACCTATTTTTCTTTTTCTCTTTTGTTTTGAGACTGAGGTACTTAATATTAGGCTCTGTCATGCTGGTTGTTGGTTCACTGGTGGAAGAAGCCACAGGTTTGAGAGCATTCAAATAGCACACAATTTCGTAATCATTGTGAAATGTGAGGAATGTGGGCTCTTGGTGGCGCTGAGACCAGTCAATCAGGTCAAAGTGAATAAGGGGTAAGTCAATGGTAGGTTCGATGTTGTTAATACGAAAGGTGTCATCTCTGGTGACCATATAATCGGAGCTCATCAAGTCTTCTCCTAAGATACTTGAATTGGGGCTCATCCTATCAAACGAAGCGTCATCTACTAAGGTGATTTGAGGAGGGCAATCCTCTAGTCTGACACTAGGATCGTTAGTTGCATCGGGTTGGGTACTATAGGTATGGATAATATCCACGTCTAGATCAATTGTTGCGTCTGAAAGTGAATCCCATTCATATTCATGGGAGTCTATCTCTGAGTCATCATTTAGGCCTTGTGATGTAGAAGCTTCAAGGTTAGGAAGGGTTTCCCCCTCTCTAGTGCTAGTATTGGTACTATTTGTCGCAGCTAGGACAGTAACACTTTCCTTTGTCGATCTAGAAGTCACACAATCACTATCCGTCGCAGTTGGGATAGTAGGACTATTAAGCATCAAATCTATGGAATCTCCCCAAAGGAGATTCGTTGAGGGAACCCAATCATCAGACACATCTTGTTGGTTGGAGAGATCGGGCGTATAATCTACATCACTGTCACTGTCCGTTGCAGCTGGGACAGGGATACCTTTCTTCTTCTTATTCTCAAAACCTAAGCTGACCGTGGATTTATTTTTGCATCCAAAAAGAGCATGGTCAAGAGGCTCAGCTTTAGCGTCCAGCCTATGACTAAGGGGACCAAATCCCGGATATCCCATATTTTTAACCAGTGTATATCCTTTCCCATAAGTTTCAGGTGAAGGAGCAAAATTCTCATTATGTTTGTATTTCTCCTCGTGATATATCCAGTTCCTTACAACAACTTCCTCTTTCTCTTCTTGAATGGGGACCGAAGACTCAACAAATTTCCCAAATAACGTCATTGCTGATGACGAAGGCTTCACATTTGGGGAGGGTCTCCCATAAGACCTAGGAGAGACTGACATTTTTGTAAAAGAATCAATCTTATAATCTCCCATCCCAAGGTCCATGGTCTTGAATTTCTGCTTGCATTGTTCAAGTGAACTACTAGGACTGTCAGCTTCTCTATTCAAAGGTACATGTGACCCCGCAGAAATGTTATTAACTGATAGAGCACTGTCTCCAGGGATGCAAATTTCTATACCATTATGGGGAAACTTAACACACTGGTGATATGTCGATGGGACTGCCTGCATTTCATGAATCCATGGCCTACCTAGCAAAATTTTGTAGGCTAGAGGTCCAACATCAACAATTTGGAATAATATGTCTTTTTCTACGGGGCCAATACGAATAGGCAAAATAGCCAATCCCTTAGAACTTCTTTCTGCTTCGTCATATGCTTTGATTGTGATTCTTTTCTTTGTGTCAATGACGTTCTCGGAATACCCTAGCGCTAGTAGCAAACTCAGGGTACAAATATTGAGCCCTGCACCCCCATCTATCAGTACACGCCTAACACGGGTTTTATGAATCATGACCTTGATGTGTAAGGCCAAATTATGTGGGTGACTAATGGATTTGTCATCTTCTTCTGAGAAGGTGAGGAAATGAGGGCTAGCCAAATGGTTGACCATGTTTTGGAATTGGTCGATATCTAAGTTATTAGGGACATTGGCTGCTCGCAAAGCATCCTCGAGGACACGTTTGTGCTTAGGAGATAATTCTAAAAGCTCAAAAATGGATATCTGAGCGGGTGTACATTATAGTTGGTCAATAAGATTATAATTGGAATCAGGACCAACGATAGATTTTGGAGGAGCACCTTTGGACATGGGCTATTTAGACTTGCTAGTGCTAGGACCTTTGATGATAATGGGTGCTTGGGCTTGACCCCTAGTGACAGCATTGAGGGACTGGGGCATTCCTTGTGAGTGAGGACCTCTTATCACCATAGCGGGTCTTTCATTAGTCATAGGAGTTGAGTCCACATTATGTCCATAAGGATCTTTCTTTCTCACCATGTTGATATTATCGTCAGCCATTTCAAGAATGTTAATCACATTATTAGCATGTGTGTATGTATAGTTAATAGCCACCTTGCCATTCTTACTGCTAGAATTCTCTCCTTTTTCATATTTAGGCAAGGGCTCTTTAAAGGCTTTATGATCTGCATTAGTAGTTAACCCATCCACTTGTAATTTTCCTTTCTCAATAAGGTCTTGGACAAGATGCTTGAGTTTAAAACAATTTTCTATGTCGTGTCCAATCCCATTATGGAAAACGCAAAAAGCCTTAGCATCCCACCAATGAGGTAAAGGATCTGGTATTTGATGTTTTGTAGGATCTTGTGGGTGCGCCAGATTATGAGCAACTAGTGTCTTAAAAACATCTGCATAGGATTCTCCCAATTTAATGAATTGTCTTTTCTCCGTTTTAGATCTCTTTTGATACTGAGGTTTGTCTTGTTGCGTTGACGATGTTTGCAACTTCATAGCTTGAACTGCATGAGAGAGATTAAGAACTCCTTCATTTTTGACCTGAGATGAATCAACAACTCCGTCGTTGACGACTTGCTTGTTTTTGTTCCAATAAGAGTTCTTTTTGTCCTTGTTACCATTAGTATTGTTATTTTGGCTATTGTTGTTATTTGTTGGTTTAGCCAAAATTCCTTGTTCTTTTAGGACATCCTCAATGCGACATGCCACCTCTACCATAGTATCAAAGGAATTAAATGAGATTTTCTTGACTTCATATTTGAGTTCTGGTATTAGATTGTTCACAATGATATCAATTCTCTCTTCTTCAGGGATTGTCCTTGGGTATTTTGAACACAATCGTCTCCATCGTTGTAAAAAGGTGACAAAAGATTCCCCTTGATTTTGCTTAAGTTTACACAAATCAAGCATGGTGACTGACCTAGATAAATTGTAAGCGAAATGTTGCACAAATCTTTGGACAAGTTCTCTAAATATCTTTACTGGAGGGGAAAGGTTGGTGAACCACTCCATGGCTTGACCTTTTAAACTCCTTAGGAATAATCTCAGCAAGTAGGAGTCTTCATGGTGAAAGGAAAAGCTCATTATGTAGAATTGTCGAACATGGTCGTGAGGGTCACCAGTGCCATCATATTTGTCGTATGTTGGGAATTCCACTTTCTTAGGAAATTCTACCATCACCACACTTTTGTCAATGGGGTTAGGACATATGGAGTCCAAATGAAATGTGCTCTTGGGAGCCTTCATTCTGTCTATATCCTTTTGTATTTGTAAGATCACCTCATCAGTTGAAGGATTCTGTTTCTTGATTTTTTGGTGAACATCAAAGTTATATGGAACTTTAGTGCCTTTGTTGATAAGACTTTCCAAGAATTGGTCTTTGTTTTGTTCCACGTATTGCTCCACATAGGCTTGAAAGGATGGTTCTTGTTGCATAGTCATGAAGTCCATATGATCAAATTTAGCATAACTGCCTCCATGTTGTGAGCCATGATGTGCTCGTTGGGAGAGTTGCTTTGAATGTCTATGAGATGATTGTCTCTTATGATGGTCATATCTTGAAGTCCTTCTTCCTCTAGGACTTGGGGATCGTGAGGGTGTCTTTGATCTTCTTCGAGGGCTAGGGGAAGGGGTAGATGGGGGTGAGTTGATCCCACTATTGGCTCCCCTCCCGTTAAATCGACTTTGGAGTTGTTGTGCATAGAGTCTATCTTCTTCTTCTTGGGCGACTCTTTTCTGTATATCCAACAATGCACGTTCCTCTTCCTCTAGTTGTCAAAATTTTTCCTTTTTTGCAGCCTGTTCATCTAAGTAGGCTTGCTTCTCTCTCTCAATGCTTCTCAATCTTGTATTTGCATATCGAGAAGTGTCTTTGAGTGGGGAGGTTTGTCTTGAATGCCTTATTGCATTAGCTGCGTTGATATGGTGATCACTAGATTCGTTGTTCTGGTCTTCGTGTTGTGACCCTGAATCTGAGTGAGCTGACTTATGCTATCTTTCGGCTCGTTGATGAGCATCAAAATACCTCGCATTGTTAGGAGGTGACTCGGGTGGACTGGCATGAGAAGAACCACCATACTCTCTTCTGTGTCGTTGAAAGATATCCTCGAGAGTTTGATTCATGGCTTCTCTTTGTTGTCGGGTGAAAGTGTAACTCATGTCCATACTTGATGAAAGTGGTATGAAAGAGGTGCTCACTTCACTAGGGTTAGCTCCCAGATTGAAACAAACCTCGGATTCACTCTTAGGAGATTGGTCAAAAAGGGGTCCTTTTCCCTTAGGTTGTCGACGGGTCTTGATAGGTGGTAACTGGCTAAAGGCAACAGGGGGTCGCTTCCCTTGATTAACTTGGTACCTTGTCGTAACTGACATGAAAGAGAGATATTCTCAATGGTAAGGTGACCTTTCAAAGTGTCAACACCAAACTAGGATAATTGAAATCCTCTATTGTCCAAAGAGAAATGAAAAAAAGAGAAAAAAAAAGGGGGCTTTACCAACACTGTCAAAGAGGTGCTTCAGATCAAAGGGTGACTACGCTTGCACTTTTGAATCAGGAGGTTGGACTAGGCCAAAAGATAATTGAAATAAAAGCGATTTGGACAATAAGAGAACTAAAATTTTCCCAGAATATAGCTAACAATTTTAAAGCTGGACCTTGGCACCAAGAATTACTTTCTAACTTGACAATTATTCCAAAGTGATTTTGTAAATCAAATGATGCTATCCCAGGGAACTAAGAACCAGAATTTTGGAGTCAAGACAGATCTCAAACGTCAGGGTGAGAAGCCTGCTCTAAGACCTAGCCTAATTGACAGCAACTGAAACTGACCAAAATTTAAGCACGACAAAAATGAACCAGGTGATATACTCCAGGCTACTGGGGCGATAAACCTATACACGTGCGATACTTCACCCTAAGATAGGCGATACTTCTTAACACTGGCGGGCGATATTATCCAGGTAGGTCGGGCGATAGTCCGTCAGGGGTGAACTATCGCGCGATATTTCTCTTCAAAGGGGGCGATATTTCTAGCATGCGCGAAGTATCGCACGATACTTCGCCTTACAGGGCGCGATACTATTGCAGAATTATTCAACTCTTGACCAGAATTGTGTGAAATTTGCATTTTTAGGTCTGTTTGGTCAAAATTTTCAGTCTGAGGGTTGATATTTTTGATTTCAGTCATGGTATCAGCAGAATTTCGGTAGGTTTGCAAACAGCAAGGGATCAAAACATGGTCTCAAACACTTGAAACAAGGGCAAAAGCAACCTTGCCAAGGCAAACACTTGTGATATCAAAATTGAAAAAGCACCCTATGAATGCTACCGATTGTTTGTATGTAAGAACGTTTACACTGGTATCACACAATCGAAAACACTTCAAGCAAATCTATCCTAGAAAGTCAAGGCTCAATACTTACCAACTTAGCCCACAACTTGATGCCCCCTTGCCTCACACCAAGTGGTTACCCACAAGAGATGTTGGCTTTGTCATGGAAATGTCAAAATGACACAACCAAAGGGACACATATGGTGAGTATCTTAAGGTGATCTGGGTAAACCACTTGGATCAATCCTTGCACTAAGAAGATAAGCGGCTAAAAGAGGGTGGCTTCTATCTAATGGTTCTTAATAAAGATTTCCGTTCACAACCTCCCTCTTGCTCCTCATAAAGGACTAGGACCTCGCGGCCTCAAGAGTACCTTAAGCATTCTTGTTCAATGATTTCCCCATGGTCGCAATCCCATGAGCTACTCACATCAAACGAAGACAAGTGTTATGTCTATCAAAGTTTTTGGTGTCCTTGATAGCCTTGAGATCATAGTGAGTTGGAATCACTTGCCACCAAGGAGAATGATGACAAGGTTGTCCCCACTTGAGTCGTTCCTCTTGATTGCTCAAGAGCAGGCCCGCTAAAGGATTCCTAAACTAAACAAAATGGATCAAATCTTGAGGTTCAAGGTTTTTGATTCACCACAAGGGTGAAGAGCATACTCCCCTATCTCAAGAATCTTTCCCAAACACACCAAGCAAAGAGATCAATTACCCCCTTGCTTCCAAAACCTTAAGATGGGTCAAGATTTTCTGATTCACCTAAAGGTGAAGAGCATACTTCTCCTACCACCTCAAGATCCCTTTCACAAGGTATTAAGATTCCTAATACAATTAGTAAATGCCACAAATGAAAGGGAAATAACAACAAGCAAGAAATGAAATTTTTTTTTTTGTTTTTATGCTTGGGCAGCCCTGCAAAAACTGTTAGTAGCCCTCTTTGACATGCGTTTTTAGCAATTTTCAAGCAAAGGAAAGTACCTACAAACACAACTTGTTAGACCCACAATGTTAGCAAGATCAAAATCCAAATGTAAATGTGCAATAATCTGATGGATTCAAGCTAAAAGATGCAGGTTAGACCTATCTAAACAAAGCAAAACAAAACAGCAAGCTAAAATAATCAAATTCGGACAAAAAAACTGAAAGCGCAAATCTCTGCCAGATCAGGCGATGTTTCTCAGTCTTCAACAGTATCGCGCGACACAGTTTCCTATAGTCGGGCGATACTTCTCAGTCGAGCGATACTTCGCACGATGACAGGCGATACTTCGCCCAATGTCAGGCGACAGAAGTCAATATGTGCGTGCGATACTATTTCCGAGTGAACTATCACGCCAAGACAGGAAGTATATCGCGCGATATTTTTGAGAAGTGTCACGTGATAATCTGAGACAGAAAACCAGAGACGCAGATTTTTCCAAAAATTAATCCGAAAATGATGAAAAATGCATCAAATAAAAGGACAAAGCTATCTACTCTGCCCCACGGTGGGCGCTAGAAATATACACACTAAAATATGCACTTCTATGAACCATTACATGCAAGGTTACTCAAGAGTGAGGCCTCACAAAGCGGCTCATAGCTCTCTATGCATGGAGTTGCAAGGGACTATGAGTTTTGCTCTCAGCTAGAGCTACAAGAAAGTGACCTTGCTAGTCAACCACACAATGAGAGATTCACAATGAAGACAAGGGCAACAATGCCAATATCTCCAAGAATCTAAATGGAAATGAAATGCAAATGCAACTAGTATGAATGTGCAAGACTAATCTATCAAATGAAGTGCAAACTAAGCTATGAAAAGAAGTACAATAGATTCCAAGCCCCTAATTAAGCTATGTGAGATCTATTCTATTGCATAAAAAGGAAATCTAATCTATGATGCCATGAATGTAACTATGAAAGCAAAACTATTATGAAATGCAACTAAAATGATGAAAGCAACAAGTCTTCAATGTCTTCAAAAAGCTCTAAATGTACCTAGAAAACCTGCAGCATAACAATAGCATAAAATATGGATATGCAAATGGAGGAGAGAGCTCTCCTTTTATAAGAAATGAGGTGAAATGGACCATGGAGATTAAGAGGCAAAAAGTCTTAATCAGTGGTGGAGCTTGAAAGAGGAGCAATCCATGTGCACAAGTATCTTCCAATGAGAGTGAAGTGTTGACTTTTGAGCCTCATGTGAGACAAAAGATACTTTTTCCCTTTTTATAAAATAGGAATAATACTTTATTTGTGCAACTTAGGATAAGAGGAAAGTGGGGCTTTTTATTTAATTAAAAGGGGAGGAAATATTCCTTTTAATTAAATAAAGACTTAGGATAAATGGTTAGCCCAAGGATAAAAATCCAATATATGATCGAAATTAGGATTTGATCAAGAGATTGATATTGTTGAAAATATTGATTATTGATAAAAATGATTCAGGATTGATAAATTGAATAAATGGGGCCCAAAGTCTAGGCGACCATTTTAGGGTGCATACACCCATTGGTTGCTAGGATTAGAAGATGAAAACCCTTTGGTTCTTAGAGAATATTCTCACTAAGGGAGTGCATTGGAGATTCAAGGATTTGAAAGATATTATTTATTATTGTTCTATATTGTTATGGTATGACTATCATAGTAGTCCCTTGTTGTAGAGATCATACTATAATCAAGAAAATTATTGTTGGAATATCAAATCATTTGTTTAAACTTGTGTGTGTTATTGAATGTAATTGTTTGTAATATTGGATATACTTAGAAAATAATTATTGACACAAGGGGCAGGGTAGATACAAGCATAATCAAGTAGAATTGAGTCCACTTGAATCAACAACAACCATGCTCAAAGTTACACAACTGAAGCAATATAATATCACATGAAAGTAATGAATTAAAAATGGATATGAGACAATCAACTGGGAACAACAATAGAGAATTATATTATTTCTTTCAACATGTCCGACTGTGAGGCCTTTTGGGTTTCGGCCTTATACAATGAGAATTATGAAATCAGAATCACAACTTGCATCCTATCTTTGTCTCCAATTTTATATCTTGATAATCCTTCCTAGATCTACCTATTTATTGCCTCTTCATCCCTAATACATCAATCTAGACTCCTTATATAGCTAGCTAAACCACAAGTCGGCCAGTTAGGCATTTAATTACATTATAGGTCTGGTCTCAAGATTTAAACCAAAACTAATGCTAGAATGAATATAATTTTATGCACCTTTGGATTTAGGTCCTTACATGACCTAATAACATTACTTTAAGGTAACAAGGCCCCATTTGATTACATGAAACATCGCAAGAAGAAACACTACATGTTTCACCCAAAAACTAGCAGAAAATAGGTCCCCGAGAAAAATGGGCATAACTTTTTACTCATAATGAATTAGGACTTGATCTCTTGGGAAATAATATTAATTTAGGTCCTCTTAAAGTAATTAATATTGAAAATACTGATTTTTTATGGATCACGATTGCCACTATGAACAATCAGCACCAAAAATGCAGGAAAACACGGTTCTGACGGCAAGGAAAACAACTATAACTTTGAAACAGTCCATACAAACTTTATGTGCTCATAGGAGAAGGTTCCCAAATAGGTCCTCAACATAATGTAAGCTTTGCACACCATGAAACCAACAAATACAACAATTATAAAGAAAACAATAGCAAACAGGTATAGAAATCAGGAAATGTTTTTGGTTGATGCAAGATTGCTCAAAGACCCAAGATGCTCTTGCATTAGACACCTAGGGTAAATAAAGAACTAATTTCCACATCAAGTACTACTCATATTATGACTTGAATCATAAATATCCAACTCAGCTTGTGTAATCCATGAACTGTCTTCAACTGGCTTATCTTTCCATTGAACCAGATATTCCATGTAGTATTTTCCTCTTGTACTCTTGCTCACTCTTTTATTCAAGATCTTCTCAATGTTGTCTATGTTCTTCTTAGGATAATCTAGATCATCTTCTATCTCATGATTCGATTCAAATTACTCAAAGATATCAAAAATGCTGAATATAGGTGATATATCCATGTCCTCTGGTAATTCCACTTCATAAGCATTTCCACTATCAAACTTCTTCAGAATCTTACAAGGTCCAAACTTCTTCATTTTCAGCTTGTTGTAGGTACCAACTGGAAATCTATTCTTCTTCAAATGAATCATAACCTCATCTTCAACTTCAAAAGATTTATGTCTCCTTCTCTTGTCTGCTCTCTATTTATATTTCATATTACTATCCTCCAAATTATTTTTGACTTCATCATGTAAAGTTCTCATGTATACTACAAAATCCTCAGCTTCAACACTTCTTCTTGTCTTAGTAGGTAAATCTCTCAGCTCTGTGATTCCCTTAGGATTAAATCTAGTAACAATCTCAAATGGTGTCCTCTTAGTGCTTCTATTCATAGAATTATTATATGCAAACTTTGCTTGTGCCAAAACTAAATCCTAATTAGCAGGCTTATCTCCAACTAAACATCTCAACAAGTTTCCCAAACTTCTGTTCAAAACTTCAGTCTGTCCATCTGTCTGAGGGTGAAATGTAGAACTAAACTTCAACTCTGTATTCATCTTCTTCCAAAGTGTTCTCCAAAAATAACCAGTAAACTTTGTATCTCTGTCTGAAACAATAGATTTAAGAAAACCATGTAATCTTACCACTTCCTTGAAGAATAATTCAGCTACATGCAATGCATCAGATGTCTTCTTACAAGGTATGAAATGAGCCATCTTATAAAATCTATCAACCACTACCAAAATAGAATCATTACCTCTTTGAGTTCTAGGAAATCCAAGAACAAAGTCCATACTCACATCTTCCCAAGGTCTATCAGGTATAGGCAAAGGTGTATACAATCCCAAATTTTGACTAGCTCCTTTTTCTATTTGAGAAATTCTGCAACCTCTAACCATTCTCTATACATCTCTGTAAATCTATGGCCAAAAGTATCTTTCTGAAATCAAATTCATAGTCTTATCAATCCCAAAATGTCCAACAAGTCCACCACTATGTTTCTCCTTCATTATGTTATCTCACATAGATCCTCTAGGTATGCATGATTGAATTCCTTTAAACAACATGTCTTCTTGAATGAAATAATTAGTCCACTTATCACTCACTATGTGTTCCTTACAAGCTTTTCACAACTCTACAAAATCAATGTCAGTCTCATACAAATACTTCAAATCATCAAAACCAAGTGCCTCAACTCTCATCTCTATCAACAAACTTCTTCTTCGGCTCAAAGCATCAGCAACCTTATTTGACTATCCACTCTTATGCTTCAATGAAAAGAGAATATTATGTTCTTTCATTTCTCTTGTAAATGTTTTACCATCAAACAAGCATACTTTGACTGTGGTACAGTGAACTTCATCAAACTTCTCTACTAAAGGCAATAACACTTATTTCTTTCCATCCATCCAAATAGTATATTGATTTAATCTACCATCATGCAAAGCTTTTCTATCATGCTGCCAAGGTCTACCCAAAAGAATATGACAACAATCCATAGGCATAATATCACACAAGACTTCATCATGATAATTCCCAATTTTGAATTTAACAAGGCATTGTCCACTTACAAGTAGTTTACGCTCCTTCTGGCTCCAAGCAATATGGTAAGGCTTAGGATGTTTCAATCTCTACAACTGCAATTTGTTAACTAGCTCTTCGGATGCCAAATTATCAGAACTTCCACTATCAATGATTACCTTGCAACATTTGTCAGTGATCTTACATCTAGTTCTAAACAAACTTTTCCTCAAAAGAGGTTCCTCATCAGCTTCTTCATTCCAAAATATCCTTCTTAGCATCAAGTTATCACCATGTTCAGGTTCATTAGACATTTCCTCAACTTCTTCACAAGCCAAATTACTTCTACCATTACCTCCAGTCTTCTTTCCAGAATTAGTACATTCAAAAGATCTATGTCCTTCTTCACCACATTTGTAATAAGTCCCTTTAAACCAAGATTTCTCTTCTCTTTTCCCATTATTGTTATTCCCAGAGTAACCAATATAGCTACCTCTAGAGTAGTTACCTCTTTTATCACTAGGGTCATCTTCCCATCCTTTATCTTCTACTAAATTTTTAGATCTACTACTTTGTCCATAAGATCTGTCTCTACTTCTTTGAAATCTGCCACCTCTTCCTCTTTGTCTTTGTTCATGTCTTTTTGTTAATCTCTCTTCAGCCTTCAAAGCAAATTGGTATGCTTCTTCCACACTTTCTATCTTCACATAGTTGATCTCATCTTGAATAGATGTCCTTAGGCCATTCATATATCTAGCCACCTTCTCAACTTCATCATCCACATGTCCAGATCTGTTATCCAATTTGTAAAATTCCTCAGTATATTCTTTCACACTCATGTCCTTTTGTCTCAAATTCTGCATTTTCCTCATCAAACTAACTTGGTAGTCAGCTAGAAGAAACTTCTTCTTCATCTTTCCAAGCAGCTTCATCCATGTCTTGATCTTTTCTTTTCCTCTCTTCTATCTCTCAATTTTCAAATGATCCCACCAAAGAGATGCATGCCCTTTTAACTTTGTGACTACTATCTTAACCTTCTTATTATCAGGAGTACCTTCATACTCAAAGTATTTATCCATCTCAGAGATCCTATCCAAAAGTGCATCGGTCTCAAGTCTTCCATCATAGCAAGCAACTTCAACTGCAGGTCTAGAGTTAGCTTTAAACAAAACTCTCAAAAGTCTTTCCTCATCTTGTTCAACTTTAGGTTCAGGATTAGGTGCTACTTCTTCTTCTTCATCACTAACATCTTCAAGATTTTCTCCTCTTCTCTGGGCTATCTCTCCAGCTTCAAGCCTAGTTGCAATCTGCCTTAACATATCCATGATAGCATTATCATTTCCTCTACCCCAAACCATCTTGACAATCAGGTTCCAACAAGATCGTAACATTCTAAAAGTTATAGGTCAGATCTCAAATCCACCACCCTAAAACCAATCCAATAAGGTTCTCCACAATCCAATCCACAAGAAAGAACTCGCTCTGATACCACTTGACGCAAGGGGTAGGGTAGATACAAGCATAATCAAGCAAAATTGAGTCCACTTGAATCAAAAACAAGCCATGCTTAGAGTTACACAATGGAAGCAATATAATATCACATGAAAGTAATGAATTCAAAATAGATATGAGACAATCAACTGGCAGCAACAACAAATAATTATATTATTTCTTTCAACATGCCCAACTGTGAGGCCTTCCGGGTTTCGGCCTTATACAATGAGAATTATGAAATCAGAATCATAGCTTGCATCCTATCTTTGTCTCCAATGTTATATCTTGTTAATCCTTCCTAGATCTACCTCTTTATCTCCTCTTCATCCCTACTACATCAATCTAGACTCCTTATATAGCTAGCTAAGCCACAAGTCGGCCAGTCAGGCATTTAATTACATTATAGGTCTGGTCTCAAGATTTAAACCAAAAATAATGCTAGAATGAATATAATTTTGTGAACCTTTGGATTTAGGTCCTTACATGACCCAATAACATTCCTTTAAGGGTAAAAGGCCCCATTTGATCACACGAAACATCGCAAGAAGAAACACTACATGTTTCACCTGAAAACTGGCAGAAAATAGGTCCCCGAGAAAAATGGGCATAACTTTTTACTCATAATGAATTAGCACTTGCGCTCTTGGGAAATGATATTAATTTAGGTCCTCTTAAATTAATTAAGAGCATAAAGTCTGATTCTTTATGGATCAAGATCGCCACTATGACCAATCAGCACCAAAATTGCAGGAAAATGCGGTTCCAACAACAAGGAAAACATCTGTAACTTTGAAATAGTCCATACAAACTTTATGTGCTCATAGGAGAAGGTTCCCAAATAGGTCCTCAACATAATGTAATCTTTTCACACCATGAAACCAAAAAATACAACAATTATAAAGAAAACAATAGCAAACAAGTACATAAATTAGGAAATGTTTTTGGTTGATGCAAGATTGCTCAAAGACCCAAGATGCTCCTGCATCAATTATACATGGTATTCAATGAGTGTCATTTTTAAAATCTACTATTTATTAATTTGTTTTTGAAATTTCCACTACAATGGTATCAAATGATCTTTCTTGTATACCTATGAGTATGTCGTGATGTGGGTTCATGCAAGCAAGTGAAAGGGAAATCAAGTACTTTCAAAGAGAAAAGACAAAAAAGTGCATGTGGGTGCTAGAATTTAAATTCACTTTAGAGAGGTCCTTGGGAATAAAAATAGAGAGTCAGTTAGATAGTTTCAATCATCTATGAGGGAAAATGTGAAAAATGATGGTAAAGAATTTGAAAGAGGTGCATCAACAAGTGACTATTTGGAGACCTACTCTAAATGAGTGGAGGGAAGTAATTCAACATTTTCAATTAACCCATCTTCAAAGTCATTTAGAGCCAAATTTCTTTTAAAAATGATAGAGAACTCTTGTATGGAGAACATATATATTTGTAGAAGGAAATGGTGGAGCGTCATAATAAATATAATTCTATGAATTTTTCCATTAATCAAGTCATTTATTTTTTTGAGTATTATAATATGATGAATATAAGAAAATAATGAAAGAGGAGGAAGAAGGTATGGGGGTAAAACCCATAAAGAGACCTAGCATCTCTTGGGAAAGATCAATTTATGACCACATATGATAGATAGAGTGGTTGTTCATCTAGGGAATGGTTATAAAAGTTGGATACCTATCTTTTTTAAAACCCAATGTATAAAGAAGAAAGCATTATATTCACTACCATGTGCCTTGAGGGAATTGCCCATGAATTTTGGTATTGTGGCATGACAACCTAGGTACATAGCTCACTCACAAATCTAGAATATTTAAGCCAAATATTGAAGGGGAATTTGGATAGGAATGATCCAAAGATATAATTAAAAGATATAAAACAATTGAGGCAAGAGGGTACAGTTAGGAATTGTATGGAAAAGTTTATGAGACTATCTTTGGTAGTCATAGAATTAATAAAGAGGAGACTCATAATTCTTTTTGTAAATGCCTCTCTAATCGCTCAAGGGTTTGGTAAAGAGTGTTTGATTTGAATTCCCTACAATAAGTCATCAAAGAAGCTCTAAGTTTAAACAACTTGGTAACCAAAAACATGTTCTACTCTAAGAGTACACCACCAAAACTGCAACAAAAGCCTCCCTATAAAATGCACCCTTCATCCTAAGGCGAAAAATATGGATGAAACAAAGAATCAACACAAGAGAAAGAAGATATATTTTACTTGTAGACAATCATGGACTTTGGTACATAGGTACTTTGATAGAGGACAAATGCACTGCATGGAGGTGGTGTCAAATAAAAATTAAATTCAAAAGATTAATTATAGATATTTGAAGTCTATCTTGATCATATCAATTAAGAAAACACAACCACAAAGGAGAGTACACTTATAACCCACATTGGAGCCCCAAACTATTTTACCTTCAAGGTTCATGGAGTGCTAGAAAGACAAAGGATGATCACTCTCATCCAAAATGGGGTCACTCATAAATTTATTGATGAATGTTTGTTGATGAAGAGAGGATTGAAGGTAGAAAATTTTGAAAGATTCAAATAAGAAATGACTAATGGATTCAAAAACAACTAAATGATTCATAATTCTATTCAATTGAGTAATTGAACAAATCAATGTCACATTGGGAGACCATAAGGTTTGTGATTAATTTTATGTGATTAGCTTGGGAGATAATAATATACTTTTAGGAGTAAAATGCATGTATTCTTTGGGGGAGGACTCATAGAACTGCCAAACTATGGAGCTTAAGTTCATAAAAAAGGAAAAGAAGAATGTCCTTAGATGGATCTCACATGGGGCTCCACTAGTTGTTATGGTAGATAGGATGGAGAGGATATTCTATAGAGGCCAAGTGGAATTGATAATCTATTGCTTGAATCTTTCCATAGTATTAATGAGGAAAGGAAGGTACACATTATATTGCTATCTGAAAAATTTGGATAGGAATTGCATATTTTTTAACAAAATATCTCTTAGACTAACATTAGATATATTGTATAACATGCTACAAAGTTATAATAATGGGCTAAAGCAATTATCATTTCCCCATTCCACCATCCAATATTGTATAAAGAGGCTAAAGAGAATTTTTTTAGATAACATCTTAACACGGTATTCAGAATACCTAGCTTTAGTCTCTTTACATCTTTGATAGTCCTTGTAAAGAAGAACAATGATATTATGAGCATGTGTATTGATTATAGAGTATTGAACAAGAATATAATCAATAATAGATATCTTATTAAAATGATATGTGAGCTTATAGATAAATTGCATGGTGTTTTATAGTGCTCCAAGATTGATTTGGGACCAAGAATAATCAAATTTGAATAACATACAAAGATATTGAAAAGAGAACCTTACCACGTTTTGAGCACACTAACATGCCAGCTACACTAATAATATATGATTTAAGTATTAAATTAGTAGCTTATAAAATTTATTTTATTTTTCTTGATGACATATTGATCCATAGTAATATTTGGAAGAAATTCTTACAACACTTAGGCATGATTCTAGATATTTTGGAGTAGCAATACTTTTATGCTTTATCCAAATGTGGGTTTGAATTGTTTGAGATTGTAGTATGTTGTGGTTGGTATATTGATAAATTGTGCACTCTTTATTTCTATTACCTCAATTTTCAAGGTACCCCAAGTAGCAAACATATTATTAAAGGAGATGTTGCTTACCTAAGATAATTCTAAATGATGAGGATACAAGTAGAGCTTGCACCAAGAACCAACTACTAATATTATATTGAAAATAAACTAGGAACAATGAATAATTGGATTAAGAGGTAAATTGATACAATGTGTTTTACATTTGGAGAGTGTGTGGATTAGATGATTGTACTTGGGTGAATACTACCAAAACACCTCACACCCAACCTTATAAATATATTTATAATTATGGTACAAAAGAGTTATGCCTATTTGAAAAGAGAATAGAGAACCTTTGAGATAAGAGACTTGGATTTCTTGGTACTGCAACAATATATGTAGGCTTCTACCAAGAAAAAGGGAGTTGAAAAGCTCAAACCCCTACTATGGGTTGTACAAAATTGTGAAGTGGAATTGTGAAGTGCCATAAGAGTTAGATTACCATTGAAAAAAATATTTCATAATATTTTTTATATTTAATTAAAGTAATTGGTTATCACATTATGCCCTCAAAGAAGTCACCACCCTTAGATAATGAGAAATAGTTAATTTTATATGAAAGGAAGTGATGGAAAATTGTGTCAAACACTTGAGGAATGAGAACATCACAAAATATCTAAATATAGAAATCCATTATTCAATGAAACCATATTAGAAGGGCTTGAGATTCTTAAACATCATAATATTAATTGATTAAGTACATTAAATCTTAGGAAATGAGGACTTATCATGTCCCTTTCTCAAAAAATGGACAAATAGTTGTTTGCTCAAAATGGTGTTAGAGTTTGCAAATCGAGAGTATTGCTTGATGCATGTTGAAGGATAGTTTAAAATAATGTATGGTATTTATGTTCAATGCATACCTAGAGGATGTAAAGTTAGGGATTGAGCATGCCACTTGCCTCACCAAGAAACCATCAAATGTTGGTGATTAGGGGGACCTCCTAACTCATGCCACAAATGAAACAGATGAAAAGGATTATTGTTGTGACTTGGTGAATGTCAAGTTAGAGGGGAAGGGAAAGTCTAAAAATTAATTAACAAAATATTATAAGACTTATAAGGTAAACCTATAATGTGACATGTGGGATTAAAATTTAGTAAGGTTGGGACCATTCTACAATCAAATCAACCTATTTTGTTGTGTGTGTAAAGAGCATATAGAATTAGGAACAAAATCCAATTATGACTGTCATGTTGTGCAATTGATCCAAAATTAGTCGTAAAAACTACCTTTTTATAGTATATTGAATTGTACCAATTTAAATAACATTATTCAAATTTATAACTATTTTATTGAATTAATAACATTCAATAAGTAATTTAAATGACCCTAGAATTGAAAAGAAATAGAATAAAACATAGATTATACACTGCAAGTTGTTAACAAAGTTCACCCTTTATGGGCTACGTCTCTGGGTCTACTTTAAATGCACAACCATTCCATTAAAATTGATGAAAAATACATAAAAAGTGATCTTAAAACATGCAAAATCAGTCTTATGGATTCTTCTAAGAAGATATGAATTGACTAAGAGTTCCTCTAAATTTTTCCTACAAATAAAAATGCTATAAAACTATTTTTCTCTCACAAAGTGATTATTGAATACAATATATAACCAAATCTAGGCATTTCTTTGTCATCAACAAGTGTTTGTTTCAATTGTAAGGCTCGACCTTTAGACATGCATGGTTGCAAGTTAAAGTCTTATTGTTGCATTAAATTTTGTGTTTCTATTATCCAAAAGATAACATTCAAATGTACACTTATCCAAACACATCACTAGCCCATGGTGAAGTAGATAAGGATAACACTAATCCCAAGGAGGTTTTGGTTTTAAATTTTCATGTGGATGGCTTCTATGGACATAGGATATTCCTTATCTAAAAAATATTGTTATTTCAAATACCCACGTGACTATATTTTATGCATATTTTCTAACAATACAATTTCAATACACATTAAAACATTTATAATATCTATCCATTTATGTGAGCATGTGTGGAAAAATGGTAAAGTAACTAAGTTGTTGAGGGGTATTTGGTTCAAATCCCCCAATTTTGCACCTTTAATTTGTCATCTTTGTAATGCCACATGGTAGCACTTGGTTGGTCCTTGTGGTAACAATTGGTTTGTCGACATAATACCACATGTCAAACTAGCATTATTTTGTTTGTCAAACTTATCTTATGTCATTTTATCATGCCACATGTCAAACTATGACTGTGCTACATGTCAATGCACCCATGTTTTTCCTTCAACTTATGAAGGTTACAACTTTTGCATATGATGTCCATTTCAGCCCATTGAAAATGCATTAGAAATCTCTTAACAATATCTATAACATGAAGGACTTTTCATCAACTTTTGACACCATTGATTTGGATTAATTATGTAGAATCATCCTAGATCAGTAATTATATATAACAAATAATTTTTGTTCAAATCTTTTTGGGGATGAAAACTCATAAGAGAATATGATTAATGGATAGACAACCATTGGTTGATATGATCATACAAAAAACCCATTTGGTTCTTAGAGGGAATTATCACCAAGGGAGTGCATTAGATCTTTAAGTATTTGCACCTAGGAGTTCACTAAACTGGTATGAATTTTTTTTGTTATTGTTGTGATAACTATCAGAGCAGTTTCATGTTGTAGATATTAGATTATAATCATTAAAATATTTGTTAGGGTTTTGAATCATTTGTGTAATCTTATATGTTTTTTTGAATGTAATTGATTATATTTTTGGATATAGTTAAAAAAAGTGTCATATTATTTAGTCAATATTGTTTCTTATATTTCAAATTTGCTATTTGTTAGAGTTTTTGGTAAGGAATAGAACATGACGGTACTTCATTTTCACTCACATATATTATATGTCCACACACTTTAGATTATTTCCTTTCATGTCCTTCTTAGGTTTATGAAGCTTCTATAATTGAGGCATGTTGATTCTTCAAGTGTCCATTGGTAATTAAAAATAATATTTCATCATTTTTACATACATTTCCATCTATGTCTAACTTTTCATTGGTCTCCATTGTTAATAAAGGTGTCTCAAACTAAATCTTAATATTAATATTACAAAAGGTGCAATTTTTAATTATTATAGTGTCATAAATTGTAACCCCTTATAATTTCACACTCCCTATTGTGCCCTTGCCTCAATATGTTGCCTCATTTCTCTTTCAAAACCTATATATGGCCCCTTTAGTATCAAATGGTTGTCATATGCTAGTGTGGAGATCAAACCTCATGTCTTGAGTCATGCATGTTCCATTTTTCATTGATCCAACCCTTTTTTGGGTGGACTATGGTGCTGGTGGAATAGTCCTAGTGGATTAGGGTGCTAGGTGTCATAGTCCTAGTGGACTATGGCTAAGTGTCATAGTCCCTCCAAAATGGGTCCTAATTTGAATATGATAATGTGTTGATTCCATTGGTTATTTTTTGATCTTGAAATTTTCTTAAGACTATTGAAGGTTGATCTAATTTATGAAATACCTTGGGAACACTAAATAAGAGCATTCACTCCTTATTCATTTTGATCCTATGTCTTCAAAAATCATCCTAGAGTAATAATAATGGGGTAAATTCTTTAGATCTAAGCATTGAGGAGAAACATGTTGTAATATTCTTCATGTCAAGGAGTTTTTCCATTTGATATTGTTTTGTGGATTCATGTTGTAGCATCAAAACTTGGGGATATTGTTCAAATATCAAAAAAAATTTATCAACATCATCAATATTGAGGTATAATCATGTGATATTTAGTATTTTATTTTAGATTAATCTTATTTCTTTATCATCATTATTGTGAGGAAGACTGAATCCTCCTGGGGTTTGACCAATGCAAGCACCTATACAACAAAAGAACCATTTTTATCTCTCTTGTGCATGTTGTCTATATAAAAAGAGGATTTGGAGGAGATGGGGACCAGCAAGGTCATTAGATTAGATTGAGAGTTGTGCCACCACACAGGGATCCTAGCCCTTTATTGCCTCATCAGTAGTAGCAAAAATAGTAGAGAGATCCTAGAGAGAGTAGTGATAGAGGTGGAGGGAAGCCACCTTGAGGTCCTCCTGTAGATAGAGACTAAGACCCATTATCTAATTGTGAGAAAGAGAGAGCATCCTTGATGACATAGGTTGCTACACTACAAGCTCATCTTGTTGATAGGGATACACAACTAGCTGATTTAAGAGCTGACAAGAATCATCATCTTGCCATCTTGAGAGAAGAGAGAGATAGATATGCTCACACAACATCTCACCAAGGACAGAGGGCTACCTAATATTTTGCACTATATTGTTAAGCTATTCCATTGGTTTAGAGAGAACCTCTATATTCCACCATATCCCAATAGTCTAAGGGTGTGATGCCACCACCTGTACCCACTAGAGTTGATGCTCCACCTCTTGCCCCTCCTCAAGCTAATGGGGGAGGGATTCAAACATGATTCCTACTGTAGCATTTTGATATATTTGTACCTTGATATATGTACCCTTTGATGTACTCTCAGATGTACCATTTTTGTTGTATATGTACCATTTTTTATTGATACACTGATATTCTTTTGGACTGTGATATACACTCTCTTTTGATTCATGTTTCTTTGTTGATACTGATGATATCTAATTTCTGCACGTGTCTTGATATTAATATACATCTACTTCTGATATTGATATTTTTCTTGTTCATACTTGGCCATGTGATTAGATAGATTATTGATTTGTCGACTTCATTGTATTAGGTCACTAATTCATGGAAATATTTTTTTACTTTCCTTTGTATGGATGTATGGATGTAGATGTCATGTGAATGTATTTCTTTTGATGTATTTTCATGTTATGCATGTATATGAGATGTTTTATTGAGATGTAATGCAATGCGATGTATGGACATCTCTCTTTTATTTATGTATGCTAATGGATGCATTAGTGCAAATGCATTTATGATACTGACATTATCATGTAGGTGCATGGAAATCAGTGTTTAGATACTCAATCATTGATTTAATCTTAATGATTATTTTATTTACATGGTCAAACTTGTAAATGTTGATATTTAGGATTTTCACTCATGATGATGTTAATCAATCACATTCATACTATCATACTGATGCATCTTTAAAATGAATGCAACTATGTTAAATGAATGCAATTAAAATATATGCATCTAGATTTAATGCAACTAGATTTATCAATGAAAAAGTAATTAAATGAACTTAATGCAACTATATGGAATGTGCCTTAAATGAAATTAATGCACCTTTAAAAATGAAATGCAAGTAAATGCAATTAAAATGAAATGCACTTTAAAATGAAATGCAACTAAATGCAATTAAAATGAAATGCACTTTAAAATGAAATGTAACTAAATGCAATTGAAATGAAATGCACTTAGATTAAGACCTCTAGGACTATCACCGTTTATTCAAGATAGGTCTTTTATAATCATAGAGCCTTTAAGTTTAGACTTGATAGGTTAGTACAATTTTCACTGATAGATTTAACAATCATGAAAATATGAATACTTCCCATTTTATATGTCATGTCGAAAGTGAACCTAAACATCAAGGCATATAGGCCAGGATATTTTTCTAGTTACTTCTTGTTAATATAATTTTTTTCTATCCATGTGCAACATATATATATACACCCACAATGACCTTTTATTATTCATATCCTTAGGTATAGTTTCATTTTGCGCACTTTAATAGGAAGTTGTTTCTTTTTAGATTAAAGTAGAAAAGGAAATAAATCCAACCTCACCAAATCTTTTATGGGAAACAAGTCAAGGTATATGCAATGTTCCAATCATGATGGAGGCTCTTACTATAGACACCCATTCCATATGATCATGTTAGATCATTGGATTTATTACCACAAGAAGAAGACAAAGAAAAAATTATGCCCCAATCCTTGTTTCTCTACTCATTATTAGACATCTTTGAGTTACTCATGGAACACAATAATCATAAATTGATAATAAGTCATAACAAACTAAGAAAAAATCATGATTTCCTTATTTTGTTTCTCTATTTCATGGACATCTTTGAGACAGCATGGAAATACATGATTAACATAAATTTCAAAGCATTTTCTTGTTATTATGTAGTGTTAAGGAACACATTTGTTTAGTTTGTGATCACTTGTAGAAAAATTTATCAATCACAGATTCTTTTTTCTCAATTATAGTTTGTGTCTAGTGTAGTAAATGTCTTGTTTGTTTGGTGTGAGTGTTTAGGAACACTTTTATCTCCATGAATAGTGTTTAGGAAGACTTTTTCGATCTAAGTATTAAGAAATATTGTTGTTGTTTTAGGTTGGTGGCATTAAGAAATACCCTTGTTAGTGTATTTTAATGTCAATTGTGGACTAGGGATGACCGAAACCCTAGGAGAGAGTCCTAATGTTGATCAGGTGACCTTGCGGCTCGCATGACCATGACCACTGCCCGCTAGAGAATACGACTTTCCTAGGACTTTGGTATAGATGGATTCCATTCTAGGAGAATAGGATATTTTTTATGACATGGCTAAAGATTTGATTGTCATGAAAGTTTCTAAAAGATATATACAAACTAAACTTTAGATTGGCCAAGCATTCAAGCATTGTATTGATAGATAGAGCATTGATTACAAATAGCACATGTTTACCAGGTTTTCACCACTTGGAAAAAATTTCATTTTTTTGCTACCAAGATGCCTGTTTGCCTAGTTTTTACCGAGATTCTTTTTCTCTTTTTCAATTTTTTTGTTCTTTTTTTCTTTTATCATTAAGGCACCTATTTGCTAGGTTTTCACCAAGATGGTCATTTTTTTAGGACATTTTACATTGTTTTTGAATTTTCCGCTTTCTATTTTTTTTTTTAGGATCAAAATTTGATGTTTAGGTGCTTCCTCTAGAATGTTAGGTGTAAAACCATTTTAGGTGGAGAGTATTTATTGGATCTAGTAGGAAATCTTCTTTAGGTGTAGCCAATTATTAGTCTCCTGATCCAAATAAAGTTGTGATGACAAAGAGACCCAACCAGTTGGGTTCAAAATTTCCATTTTTCTCTCGATGTTGTCGATTCTTTGGATTTTCTCTTAAGACTAGGTCTCCCACCTGAAATATTCTTGGCTTTAATTTATTGTTTTAACCTCTAGACATTCTCTTATAGTATAATTTGAGATGATAAACCACCTATTATCTATGCTCATCTAATAGTTCTATCTCTTATAGTCGCGAGATTCTATAGTCCTCATCAATGACTAGACTTTTCAATGACAACCTCAGTGAAGGAATCTCTACTTCAATTGGAAATACTGCTTTGGATCCATATACCAATGCAAAAAGAGTTACTATGGTTGGCATTCTAATGTTGGTGTGATACACCCATAATGCTGGATTAATTTGCAAATGCCAGTCTCTTCCTGATTTGTTGATCATTCTATGCAAGATCTTTAAAATTATTTTGTTTGCTGCCTCAACATGTCTATTACCTTCAAGGTAATAGATCAAGGAACAATGCTAAGTGGTTACAATTAATGAGGGTACCCCATACCCACAAAAAATGTACTTTAGGATAAAATTGAGACTTGCTTGTAGCATTGGCTAGTGGTATAAATTCAACCCATTTTCTAAAGTATTCAATTGTTGTAATGATATACTTATGTCCATTGGATGATTTTGGGTAAATATGTCCTACTAGACCAAAGGCCCATTATTGAAATGGCCAATGTGTAATAAATAGAATTAACTCCCTAGATGGAGCATGTATCAGGTTGTTGTAAACTTATCATTTCTTGCATGTCTTTGTGTAATTAATAGCATCTTTTTCCATTTAAGGCAAGTAGTATCCCACTCTTAAGAGTTTCTTGGCTAATGAAAATCCATTTGAGTGAGACCCACACACACCTTCGTGTACTTCCTTTAATACACAACTTGACTCTTCATTTTCTAAACATCTAAGTAGCATACCATCTAGAGAACATCTATACAAGTCATTAGAAATAATTAAATAACATGATGTTTCTCTTATGAGGTATCTTTTTTCATTTCTTGAATAATTTTTGGGGAAAGTATGATCTTTAAGATAGGAATAAATATGGGCATATCTAGATAAGACTTGGGTTTCAATAGTGCATATAATTTGAGAATCAGGGGAGTCATAGGTTGGAAAGGGGAGTTCTTCCACTAGGAAGTCATAGCAAAACTGATGCTCTTCCAGTTGTAACATGGATGCTAAGGTATCCATCACATTAGAAGCTCTATTCTCCGACCTAGGAATTTTTTCAAATGTGATGTAGATAAAATATTTCTTTAGGTCATCCACCATCCTCTTATAGGGCATTAGCTTATCATCCTTTATCTAATAGTCATCATTGACCTGATTAATAATATGTTGTGAGTCTCCATAGATATGTCACTCAATGATTTTCCATTCTATTGCTAGCTTTAATCCTTCACTAGGACTTCATACTCTGCTATGTTATTTGTGCATGGAAATATCATCTTGTATGCCTTTGGTATTTTGTATCTTTGCAAAGTAATGAACAAACTTCAAGCTCCTAACCCTTTTTGTGTGAAGGAGCCATCAAAATACATCTAAGGTGCATGATGTCTTTGTTAGGGAACTCTATGTGCACTGGTTTGTCATTTGTCAATGGTGCTTCAACAAGTTGGTCAACTATCACTTGTCCTTTGATGGCCTTTCTATCAACATATTCTATATCAAACTCACTTAATACTAGGACCCATTTTGCTAGTCTTCTTATCAATGTTGCTTTATTCAACAAATACTTAAGTGGATCTATCTTTGTGAATAGACTCACCTTATGTGACAACATATGATGTCTTAGCTTTTGAAATGTGAATACCACTACTAGGCATTCCTTTTCAATCATTGATTAATTCAACTCATAGGAGACTAAAATTATGTTGATGTAATATATATCCATTTCTTTCTTAGCTTCATCCTCTTGTGCTAGTAACACTCCTAATGATGTGTCTATTATTGACATGTATAATAGAATCAGTTTTCCATGAATTAGAGCCATCAAGATTGGGAGATTCATCAAATATTGTTTAACTTGAGCAAAGTTTTTCTTGCATTGTTCATCCCATGTGAATGTGACTCCTTTATGCATCATTTTCATGAATGGTTGAGCTTTATCTAATAACTAAGATATGAACCTCCTTATTGTTGGATACAATTGTTTGAAGGACATTGTTGGATTAGCTATGTGTTGTCTTTGATGTCACACAAATGTCATATCAATTATCACTCTCAGTATCTACCGAGTTCAGTCGGTCAGCTAAGCAGTTCTTAGTATCTACTGAGCTCAGTTGGTCAGCTAGGTGGTTTTTAGTGTCTATCGAGTTCTCTCAGGTGTCTAAAGGAAACATGATAGGGTAACAGTGTTAATTGAGCCTCCTCAGTTATCGAAGGAAAATTAGTGGTTATCGAGCTCTCTCAGTCTCCAAAGGATGTTGCAGAATTTACTGTGGTTACCGAGTTCTCTCGGTCACCGAAGGAAATCTTTTCAGGATTAATGTTTACTGAGCAAGGTCGGCCCTTTCAAAGAATTTTGTTATTACAGTTTGTTTATCCCAGCTGACTGTTATAATAATTATTAGTGCCGACTTGACAATCTAAATGATTATGAAATGACATCTATATATATAGAAGGTCAAGTGGTGAATAAAAGATATACAGCATGCAGAAATCATTTTGAAGAAAGGTGTGTGAGAATTTTGAAGGATGGTCAAATATCCTTGAGGAGCAGCAAAGATTTAATTAATCAGTAAGGATCTAGTGAAATAGAATAGAGATCTACATTCAACAATTTAGTTGCAGGTCATTTCATTGTTACTCTCTAGCAATTGTAGCAGTGATATCAAAATCTCTTAACCGAGTTGGTTTAACAACCATTTTGTAAATCCTCTAACAAGGTAACAGTTCTATTGAATTTTTTCAAGACCTCTTACAAGGCCACTCCTAGCAGGGTGATTAAATCCTCTAACAAGGTCACACCTAACAGTGTGTTTTGTAACCTTTTACCAGGTTGGCTTCTAACCGGGCATCACTTCAGAAGAGTGAAAAATAGTAACTAGTTACATTGGTGATTTTTCCCATATTGGGTTTCCACGATAAATCTGGTGTCTCTTGTGTTCATGTTATTTTCTTTATTCATGTAAGTTAATCAGTGATGAATGCTTAAGAATAGTTTAATTATTACACACTTCAAGGATCGAGTTTTTAGCATTTCTCTGTATATTTATCGAGTGGCACAGTAAATAATTTGTTAAGATATTTAAGGGATTAGTGGTAATATTTTTGTGGTTAATTGATTCACCCCCCCCCTCTCAGTTACTTCATCTATATTTCCAACAATTGGTATCAGAGCTTTTGGTGCTTGCAGGAAGGGTTTCAAGGACCTAAGCTAAAGATCAGGATGTCTTACAAAAGAGAAATTCCAAGGCTTAACATAAATAACTTTTCAGCATGGCAAGGTCTCATGAGACTACATCTGGCTTCCATTGGTGATTCAGGATGAAAATATATTGATCAAGAATATACAATTCCTACTGGCACATTAACTGTTGAAGACATTGCAGAGAAGAAGAACCATAACATTATGATGATAGACATTGCATCAGCTCTTAGCTATGAAGAATTTGATGAAATCAAAGACTGCACAACTGCTCATGAAATGTGGAACAAGCTGAAGAAAATCTATGGTGGTGATGACAATGTGAAGAGAGCCAAAGCAGAGAGCCTAAGAGGACAGTTTGATCAAATGAAAATGAGAGAAGAAGAAAACATTGCAAAATATGTTGAAAGGATCAAGACAAGTGTTAGTGCAATCAGAGCTTCTGGAGGAAAAATTGATGATGAAATGGTTATAAGTAAGGTTCTTAGAACATTACTCCCTATTTATGCAATAAGAGTTTCTGCTATTCAAGAAAGAAGATATGAAGAAAATCACAATATAACTTTGGATGCCTTAGTTGGAAGATTGACATCCTTTGAACTGGATAACTATGACAACTATGTTCCAACTTCTAAAAATATTGAATCAGCTTTTGAGGCCAAACTTTCACTCAAGAAAGGAAAGAAAATCCAATCAGAAAGTGAAGAAGAATCAGAGGAAAGTTCTGATAGCGATCTTGAAGTTATTGAAGCATTACTTGCAAAGAATTATTCAAGAGGCAGAGGAGAATACAAAGGTAAAACTCCCTTAATCTATTTTTCATGTGAAGAAATTGGTCATATTGCAGCTAGGTGTCCAAACAAGCAAAGCAAAGATGAGAAGAAAATTACAAGTACAATGGCAAGAAAAATTTCAAATCATTCAAGGATAAAGGTAAGAAAACATGTTTTTTAGCTAAAGATTCAGATGATAGTGAAGAAGAAATTGTTTTCATTGCTGTAAAAGATGAATCTGATAATGATGAAGATGAGATGGAACTTATCTCTCATATAAGCAAGAATGATACATGGATTATAGATAGTGGATGTTCACATCATATGACTGGTGACAGGACCAAGTTTGAACACTTTGAAAACTTTGATGGTGGTAATGTAAGGTTTGGAAACAATGAACCTTGTTGTATAAAAGGAAAGGGATGAATTTCATTAACCAAAGAACTTATATGTGATAATGCATATTGGGTTGAAGGACTAAAGCATAATCTTCTAAGTGTAACATAGCTAATCAACATTGGATTCAAGGTTGAATTCATGAATGGCAAAGCAAGACTGCTAGATGACAAAGGAAAACTGATAGGATCAGGTAAACAAACCAAAGGTAACCTGTTTTATCTTGATCTTGGTGATTACTCATGTTTTATTGCTCAAATTGAAGAAAGTTGGTTATGGAAAAAAAGGTTATGTCATGTAAATTTTGACAACATGATGAAAATAAGCAAATTCAAGAAAGTAAGAGGTATTCCTACTTTGAAGAAACCTGATGTTGGTCTATGCAAGAATTGTCAAATTGGTAAAATGGGAAAGTCTAGTTTCAAAAGTAAAAACTATCAATCTGAAGATATTTTGGAAATTGTGCATACTGATTTATGTAGACCTATTGGAATTGAGAGCTATACCGGAGAAAAATTCTTTATTCTCTTTGTTGATGATTATTCTGAAATGATGACTGTTATGTATTTAAGAGAAAAGTCTGAAGCATTTGAGAAGTTCAAATGGTATTTAGCAAGAGTAGAAAAGGAAACAAGAAAAAGAATAAAATGCTTGAGATCAGACAGAGGTGGTGAATTCATCTCCCATGAATTCAATAATTTCTGCATTGAAAGAGGAATCAAAAGATAGGTATCAGCCCTGAGAACTCCTGAGCAGAATGGAATAGCCGAAAGAAGGAACAGATCTATCATGGACTGTGCAAGGACTCTAATGATTGAAAAGAACATTGCTATGAAATACTGGAAGGAAGCTATCAGCACTTTAGTTCATACCTTGAACCAAGTACAGCTGAGAAAAGACACATTCAAGACTCCATATGAGCTATGGTATGGCTACAAACCAAATGTAAGTTACCTAAAAGTATTTGGTAGTAAATGTAACATCTTAAAAGAATCTAGAAAAGGAAAATTTGATGTAAAAAGTGATGAAGGAATATTTTTGGGATATTCTTGCAAAAGTAAGGCATATAGATGTCTAAATTTGTCTACTCACAAAATCATAGAAAGTGCACATGTGAGAATTGATGAGTTTGCATAAAAGATTGAAGAAGAAAGCAAAAAGGAACCAGAGGACTACAAAAAATTTTTTTACATCGAACCTGATACATTGCCAGACACATGTAAGGAGACTACATCTACTGAGCCCAGTACAGTAACCGAGTCACAAGAAGAAGTTCAGACTGAGTCACAAAGTACCGAGTCTCAGTTTGAAGCTACCGAGCAAGTATCTATCAAGCCTGAGAAATCTGAACCTGAAGATGAAGAAGATGACAATGTAACTCATTTAGGAAGCAAGGAACCTATATTAGCCAAGTACGTCAGAAAGCATCATAAAATAGATCAGATTATTGGAAACAAATCAGATGGTACTATGACAAGAAGTAAACTAAAACGTACATGTTTATTTGCTGATTTTGAACCTAAAAATGTCAAAGATGCATTAGAAAATGAAAGTTGGATTGAGGCTATGAATGAAGAAATAGAGCAAATAGAGAAAAATAAGACATGGACTCTTGTACCTAGGCCTAAAGATAAAAATGTAATTGGGACAAAATGGGTATTCAGATATAAGTTGAATGAAGATGGTCAAGTATCAAGAAACAAAGCAAGATTAGTATGTAAAGGATATTCTCAAGAAGAAGGAATAGATTATGGAGAGACTTTTTCTCCTGTTGCAAGATTAGAAGGTGTGAGGACTTTACTTGCATATGCAGCACATTAAGGATTTAAGGTATATCAGATGGATATCAAATCTGCTTTTCTCAATGGTATTCTTGAGGAAGAAGTCTACATTGAGCAACCTGAAGATTTTATTGATCTAGACAAAAGGGATATGGTCTGCAAATTACACAAAGCATTGTATGGTCTGAAACAAGCTCCTAGAGCATGGTATGAAAGATTACATAACTATCTTACTCAGTTTGATTTCAAAAGGGCTAATGACAACAACAATTTATACATCAAAGAAGGATCAGATAACAAAATTGTTTTGGCAGAAATATTTGTGGATGATACTGTGTTTACAGGAAATGATGATCAGTGAAAAGAATTTTCAAAGCTTATGAACAAAGAATTTGAAATGTCTATGTTTGGTCAGATAAAATTCTTTGTTGGACTTCAGATTCAGCAGAACAAAAATGGTATCTACATTACTCAGTCTAAATATATCAGGGAAATACTTAAGAAATTTGGTATGGAAGATTCAAAACCAGTTGGTACACCCATGTGTATTGGACTGAAGCTTACCAAAGATGATGATTCAAAAGAAGTAGATCAGACCTTATACAGATCAATGATTGGAAAATTATAGTATGTAGTACACACAAAGCCTGATATTGCCTTAGCAGTTGGAATAGTGGCAAGATTCTCGGCTAAACCCAGAGAAAATCACATGATGGAAATCAAAAGAATCTTGAGGTATTTAAGGGGAACTGAAGATTATGGGTTGTGGTATAAATTTGGAGGCAATCTAGATTTAAAAGTGTTTACTGATGCTGATTGGGTAGGAAACATTGATGACAGAAAGAGTACAAGTGGTGGAGCATTCTTTCTTGGCAAGAGGTTAGTATCTTGGACTAGTAAAAAGCAAAACTGCACATCCCAATCCACAGCAGAAGTAGAATATGTTGCTGCAGCAGTAAACTGCTCTAATATTATATGGTTTAAATAGCTTTTGGAAGGCATGAAGGTTGAGATCAAAGAACCAATTGTTATGTTTTGTGATAATACAAGTGCAATAAATATTTCAAAGAATCCAATAATGCATTCCAAAACCAAGCATATTGCAATTAAATATCACTTTGTCAGAGAATTGGTGCAGGACAAGGAAATCAGATTGGAATATATTCATACAAAAGAACAAATTGCAAATATCTTCACCAAGCCACTACCTAAGGATGCATTCTTGTATCTAAGAGGCAAGTTAGGGGTCACTCCCCTATCCGAGGTTCACTAAATAAAGTTTTAGTGATGCATCAACCAGAACATGTTGAAGATCAATCAGTTGATGCAGCATAGTCAGGGAATCATTGCATATGAATTAGTACATAAGGTACATTGATATTTACTAAAATTGTGTAAGTTGTCTTTGGCATGTGTTGTTAAAGAGGGAGAGTTTGCTGTCATTTCAAGAAATTTCTAAGAAGAATAATTTGAGAAGTTAAGAGGGAGAGTTCTCAGTCAGAGAAAGAAGTTTGAAGATGATGGGAATTATAATGAAGCTAATGATATGTTTCTTACTCTTGGTTTCTCTATGAAATTTCATTGTGCTATGACATGTTGTGTTGCCATCAATGCCAAAGAGGGAGATTGTTGGATATAATTGTCTGAAGGACATTGTTGGATTATCTATGTGTTGTCTTTGATGTCACACAAATGTCATATCAATTATCACTCTCAGTATCTACTGAGTTCAATCAGTCAGCTAAGTGGTTCTCAGTATCTACCGAGCTCAGTCGGTCAGCTAGGTGGTTTTTAGTGTCTACCGAGTTCTCTCGGGTGTCTAAAGGAAACATGATAGGGTAACAGTGTTAACCGAGCCTCCTTGGTTATTGAAGGAAAATTAGTGGTTACCGAGCTCTCTCGGTCTCCAAAGGATGTTGCAAAATTTGCTGTGGTTACTGAGTTCTCTCGGTCACCGAAGGAAATCTTTTCAGGATTAATGTTTACCGAGCAAGGTCGACCCTTTCAAAGAATTTTGTTATTACAGTTTGTTTATCCCAGCTGACTGTTATAATAATTATTAGTGCCAACTTGACAATCTAAATGATTGTGAAATGGCATATATATATAGAAGGTCAAGTGGTGAATAAAAGATATACAGCATGCAGAAATCATTTTGAAGAAAGGTGTGTGCAAATTTTGAAGGATGGTCAGATATCCTTGAGGAGCAACAAAGATTTAATTGATCAGTAAGGATCTAGTGAAATAGAACAGAGATCTATATTCAGTAATTCAGTTGTAGGTCATTTCATTGTTACTCTCTAGCAATTGTAGCAGTGATATCAAAATCTCTTAACCGAGTTGGTTTAACAACCATTTTGTAAATCCTCTAACAAGGTAACAGTTCTATTGAATTTTTTCAAGACCTCTTACAAGGCCACTCCTAGCAGGGTGATTAAATCCTCTAACAAGGTCACACCTAACAGTGTGTTTTGTAACCTTTTACCGGGTTGGCTTCTAACCAGGCATCACTTCAGAAGAGTGAAAAATAGTAACTAGTTACATTGGTGGTTTTTCCCATATTGGGTTTCCACGGTAAATCTGGTGTCTCTTGTGTTCATGTTATTTTCTTTATTCATGTAAGTTAATCAGTGATGAATGCTTAAGAATAGATTAATTATTACACACTTCAAGGATAAAGTTTTCAGCATTTCTCTGTATATTTACCGAGTGGCACAGTAAATAATTTGTTAAGATATTTAAGGGATTAGTGGTAATATTTTCGTGGTTAATTGATTCACCCCCCCCCCCTCTCAGTTACTGCATCTATATTTCCAACACTTATAGATTATAGTTTACCTTGAAGTGCCCTCATCTGACTAATATTTCTAAGTGGTTTCATTTTAATGATTTCTTTTACCTTTGTTGGGTCAACTTTAATTCCTTTTGTTGAAACTATGAAGCCTAGAAACTTTCCTAATGATACTCCAAATGCACACTTCTTTAGGTTTAATCTAAGTTGAAACTTCTCCATTCTATCTAAGATTCTCCTTAGGTCCTCTATATGCATTTTTCTAACTTTTGATTTTGCTAATGTGTCATCATCATAATCTTCCATATTTATGTACATCATATCATCAAATATTATCATCATGGCCCTTTGGTATGTTGCATCTGCATTCTTGAGACCAAGTTGCATGGCATTCCAACAATATGTACCCCATGCACATGTAAATACAATTTTCTATTGATCTTTAGGGGCAATTTTAATTTGGTTGTAACCCAAGAAACCATCCATTAACAAATACATCTCATATTCCGCAGTAAGATCCACAATCATATATATGCAGTTAGGAAGTGGAAAATCACCCTTTGGACAAGATTTTTTTTAGATCTTTGAAGTATGTGAAAACCCTTATATATTTATCCACTTTAGAAATAAGAATGATCTTAGATATCCATTCTACATAGTCAATAGTCCTTATGAATCCAACTTTCAACAGTTTCTCTAGTTCTACTTTTACTAACAATGCCACGTGGATTCATTTTTCTTAATTTTTGTTTTATAGGCCTTACTCCTGGACCAATAGATAGATGATGCATTATTAGGTATGTATCTAATCCAGATATGTCTAAATAAGACCAAGTAAAGTTGATCTTCTTTTCCTTGAAGAAATTAGTGAATTGTAGCTTCTCCTCTTTTGATAAAGATTGAGTGACATGGACCATTTGTGGAGCTTCTAATGTTCCAAGATTGACTGAAGATATTTCTTGGAAATGATCTGAAAGAATATCAAGATTCTCATCCTTTGGAATATCTGAGGGGTTTTCACCATTGGATATGTCTTTTCCTTTTACTATTTTGGAATCTAATACTACCACAATGTGATTTTCACCATCAAATTTATTTTTCTTTTTATTTTTCATTTTTAGACTAAGAAACTTGATATCCTCCTCTGTCATGTTTATGCTCCTTTCACTGGTGGAAGATGTAAAAGGTTCACAAGTGTTTAGCTAGAAGGCTAGATTATAGTCATTATCAAAGGATAATAGGCTCGTGGATGTGGATTCTTTCTAGTTTATAAGCTTGGGATTCACCAAGGATAAGGATTCATAGGGTTCGAGAGACAACATCATGTTATTATCAATGTTATTAACTTGAAAGATGATTTCTTTCAAGTTAGCTTCCAAATATTTGTTAAGATTATTAAAGTCATTATCATTATTATTAGAGTTCATGTTAGTATTATGTGAGTCTAACCCTAGCAACCTAGAATTAGAACTTTCTCCTTCTTCAATTTGGACTCTAGGAGTGTATTTATGCACCACATCTATCTTTATGTCCATTGTAGCATTAGAGAGTATGTCCCATTCATACTCATGTGAATCATTCTAACTATCATCTGAGATACCCAAGAAATGGACTATAGTCATTGGTACATATTCTTCTTCTTCAACATTATTTTCTTCTTGTTGATTCTCTCCTTCTTGAAAAGGTGTTTGTAAAGATAATGGTATGTCTTGTTGGTCTTCAAAATGAGGCATATCAAGAATATGAGTGACACTAACCAAATTCCCCCAGTTAGGATACCTTTCTTGTTGTTCTTCCTCTGGCTCTTCTTCTAGTTCTTGTTCAGGTCCAAGATTGGTACTAAACTATGACAAATGATCTCCTTGCAAGAGTAGTAATCTCTCATATGAGATTAGTTGTCCTTTTATCTCTTCTTCATTGTTTGAATCACATGATCTGTCAAATACCAGACCATCTTCAGGTATAGGATGAGATGTTTCTTCTTTAAAACCCACTCTATTTTTGTCTCTAGGGTTCCAAAAGTCCATATGTATTGGTTTTATGATTCCTTTCTTATTTTGACCCCGTGGTCCTTTTCCTTTATAACCCATTTGTTTCATGATGTCAAACCCTTTACCATATTTGTTCGGGGCTATCTCCACATTTTTGACATTTCCATCATGTTCATCTCCTTTATATAACCATTGTAGGACAAATTTTTCTTCATTTTCTTCTTGTAGAGACACCTTCACTTTCACCATACTTGTTCCTTCATGAATTGTCAATTTATCACCTTTGGAGGGTGTGAATGTTGATGAAGGTCTCCCTTAGCATCTAGGAGATAAGGGTAAATATATCATGGAAATCAAAGAATCTATCTTGTATTATCCCATTCTTGCCTCTTGAATATTCATTTTCTTTACAAAACTCCTTAGGACCATTTCTTTGGAAGTTTATGATTTGTGAGCACTTTCCTTGTTGTGAGGAACCACACTATCTGCTTGCTTGAGATTATTGCAAGGATAGGTTGTATCTACTAGAATGGTTATTTCTACTCCATTATGAGGAAAATTTATGCATTGATGATAGGTAGAAGGTACCGTCTGCATTGCATGGATCCATGACCTTCCAAGAAGAATGTTGTGGAAAAGTGGTAGGTCAAGGATTTGACATATCACATCTTTTTCCATTGGTCCCACTCTAATGGGAAAGAAAACCAATCCTTTGGAGGATATTTCTTCATCATCATAAGATTTGATGGTTATCTTTCTTCTTGTATCAATCACATGTTTAGAGAACCCCAATTGATTCACTAGATTATACATACATATATTAAAACAAGTGCCTCCATCTATCAAGACACGCTTGACTTGGTGTTTATGAATCAATACCTCTAGATGCAATCGTTGGTTATGAAGATGGTTCAAGGAATTATCATCTTCCTTAGAAAAAGACAAATAGTATGGTGAATTTAGATGACCAACCATAGTTTGGAATCTATCTACATCTAAGTCCTTGGGTACATTAGTGGTAAGTAGGCCTTGATCAAGAATCTCTCAATGGGTTGGATATATCTTTAACAATTCCAAAATGGAAATTTGGGCAAGTTTGCATTGAAATTGGTCTACTAGATTAAACTTTGAAGACAATGTAAAATTTTTAGGGGTTGTTATTATAGTAGGTTGACTTGATGTAGAAGCTCCTTTAAGAGTGAGCTTAGCTTGACTCCTAGATCCTACTTTCTCTGGTACTTCTTTGAGATTAATCACACTGATGGATTTTTTGCATGGTTCCACCATATGAATTACATTATCATTATCGATGTATGTGTAATTAATTTTATTACTTTTAAAGGATTCATCTTTTTCATAATTAGGCAATGGGGTTTGAAATGCTATATGATCATTATTCATATGATGTCCATCCACTTTAACCTTGTCTTCTTCAATTAAGTTTTGAATGACATATCTTAGCTTATACAGCCATTGGTCTGGTGCCCTTTATTGTATTGAAAATCACAATATTCATTATTTTTCCACCATTTTGACTTCACTTCTAGTTCCCATGGTTTCAAATTAGGGATCGTAATAATCTTATTATCCAAAAGTGATTTCAAGACCACCTCCAGTGCATCTCTCAAAGGTGTAAATGTATGCTTAGGTCTTGATAACCAAGGTTCATTTTGATTATTAGGTTTATTGAAATCCTTAGGAGACATTGGTGTCACTGTTGTATTGAAGCTCTTATTAGCTTGTAGACTTATGGAAAGATTAAACACCTTAGGTTTCAGCCTTGTATTAGGTGTGTCCACAAATCCATCATTGACCACATTCTTGTTTTTATTCCCATATTTGTACTTATACTTATTATTTTAAGAATAGTACTTGTCTTTATTTTCCTTGTAGATGGTGATTTCCCCTTCCTTAATCAAGACTTCTTCGACCTTGATTTCACTATCTATCATCTTGTTGAAACTTGGTGGACCCTAAAGTTGTATGGGATAATTCATTTCAAGCACCAAATTATTAATGAAGATGTCCATCTTCTGGCTCTTAGGTATTTGCCTTGAGTATCTTGTGAAGATTTTTCTCCATCATTGTATAAATGTTAGGAATGATTCTCCACTCTTCTATTTTATATTTCATAGATTTAACATGGTGATTGTGTGTTGTATATTGTATGAGTATTGTTGAATAAACTTATCAACCAGTTCTTTGAATGTTTTAATGTCTGTGAGTAGTTTGGAAAACCAATCCATTGCTTGTCCATCCAAGATTCTTGGAAACAACCTCATTAAGTAGGTTGGTTCATGAATAAATTCCATGCTCAATGTGCAAAACTCTCTTATATGATCCTGAGGATCTAAGTTTCTAGTATATTTTTTGTAATTAGGAATCATGACATGTTGTGGAAATAGTATCATTATCATGTCCTTATTGAAAGGGAAAGGAAAAATATGTTCTGATGAGTATTACTTTGCTGGTTTGTCCTTCTCCTTCTTTAAATATTGAATTTCAGCTTGCATAGCAAGCAATGTCATGTTAATATAGATATGGGAATATCAACTTCTCTTTGTTTAAGTTGATTTACATCATATTCATTTGGTAGTTTGACTCCCTGAGATGCTAGATACAAAAAGTATCTCTTTGTTTTCTTCCAATGTTCTTTCAAGTAATTTTTGAAATCTTTTTCTCCTTTGACATCTTTGATAATCATGTTCTGTCAAATCTCCATCACTATTAGAATCATAGTGATATCTTTGATTATCTTCTTCCTCTTGATTAGCTTGTTCTTCTTGGTCATTCTTATTGTTGTTTCTTTTGTCCCAATTATAGCTATTTAGATTCCACATGTTGGTAGTACCAGGAGTCACTTTATGAGTAGTACTTGGAGTAGTGTTGAATAAAGGATTTACCCTTGAAGCTTCTTCTTGTCTAAAGGTTAACAATATTGGGGTTTCATCTGAAAATAGATTTTGTTTTAGATTGTAAGACTTATGTATTGCATTAACCATGAAATCTTGATAATGTAATTGTTTGAGTGTCCCAATGTGTCAAAAGGTCTAAAAATTGTCCAAGTGTGTTTGTCCAAGGTTGCAAGTGTGGATTTGAAAATATGATAGGTTCTAGCATCAAAAGGTTAGAATTCCCTATTTCTAAGCTAGGAACCAAGTGAAAAGGAGTTTTGGTGTTTAAAAATATGCAGCATCTAAGGGTTAGAATGCCTTATTTGTGAGTTGGGAACTAATTGAATTTGATTAGGATTGGACTACATGACTTGATGAATGCGGATTAAGGACCAAGCAGGTGGGTAAGGTACACTCAAGAATTGACCATCTTAGATTTGAGGTTTACTGGTTCTGATGACATAAAGTGATAAAAGACTCAAAAGGGTATTCAAAAATATAAAAATCTAGGTTTTAGCATGTGCAAAAGTGCTCATTGTTCTAGATGTGATCCTTTGAATGTGAGCTAACTATTAGGGTAATTAACCAAATGTGATCTAGGAAATCCCAGATGTGATCCCTAATCCATGTGTGACTCAGGATACCAAATGTGACTCTAGATACCAAATGTGATCTTTTGATGTCTGGTCTGAGGAAAAAGTTTGTCAAGTTTGTAAAAAATCATGATTTTTTAATTTGATTCCAGTGAGTCTGAGTGTTTGAAAATGTATGTGATTTTTCATTAAGGATTTTTATCTTTCATTTTAATGCAAACACATCAAGAAGAGTTTGTTTTAAGACTTTAAACACACATAGTTTCCCTATGAACTTGATTGAGATTTGAAATGCTTGTTCACTAGCTTAGGAACACACTCATAAACTCCTCAGAATATGATGGTTCAACAACACACAATGGATGTTGAAGGTCATATTAGTTGAGTACTAGCATTTATGAGGGCTTGATATGGTGAACTTATTGGGGCAATTACTAGTTGTTGGAAATATTCAGGAATTAACCAAGTTACTGAGAGGGGAGGGGTGAATCAGTAACTCCAAATTTTCTTTCAATAACAGATGTATTAACATATAGTTCACTTTATCCTTTTGCATATAGAAAGCATGAAATTTTAAAAGCATTCACAATAATGACACATAGATTTGGTTACCCAAAAACCTTCCAAAAGAAAGTAAAACTGGGGTGGGGATGAAACCCACAAAGCTTTAATACTGCAGTATGAAGTTGGTCGGTTAAGGCTTACATTGATCACTTCTGATGATCTGCCCTGTTAGGAGCAATAAGGATTGCTAAATCCACCTTGTTAGAGGATTTACAAACATACAATGAAGTATGCACTCGGTAAAGAGATTTTACAAAGACTGTTAAGTCTACCCGGTTAAAGGATTTCAAGCTGATTCACCTGTTAGGATGAAACAGTAGATCTCTTGCTTTGCAACTGGATTGTTGAATGAGATTCGCTGATGTACTGATCACCTTCTATGATGGATTTGTCTTTGCTACTTCTTATACTACTGTAGCCCTTTGTAATTCGCTTATCTCTGCCTTTCTTTATTTTTCATATTCATTCATACATCTTGGTATTTTTACAACATTGTTTATATACAAATCTAAACAATTAATTACAATTACAAAGTTGGCTTGACAAATAAACATAAGTGCTACTAAGTCGGCCCAAGTATGGTTACACGGTTCCTGCAAACTAACTCGGTGACTTTCTGATACTCGGCGTCCACTGCATTACTCGACATCATCATGCACTCGGTAGAAGTGAAGGCACGGTTCATACTAACCACTCGATAAGTTTTGAGCTCGGTAAATACCTATGACTCGGTAGACATAATGTTACTCAGTTTACACTGTCCTGCTCGGTTTGCACTGTCCTGCTTGGTTTGCACTGTTCTGCTTAGTTTGCACTGTTCTACTCGGTTTGCACTCTTCTGCTCGGTTTGCACTCAGAATGAAAATAAGTGTTGTCACTAGTGGAAATCTTGCTTAATGCCAACAATCTCCCCCTTTGGCATTACTGACAAAAACACTTATTGCCCAAAACTTATATACATGAACCATGCTGAGATTTATTTTGATTTTTCAAAATTTGTCTTTGTCAATTATCTCCCCCTTTCAATGTGCTAACTTTTTCTTCTTTTCTTCTATACATATCTCCCCCTTTTTGGTGATAATGCCAAAGGTGTATATACAAGTGTTTTATAGAGAGAATCCAAAATTTGATAGAAAAATAGAATGTACCTTCATTATCAGTGCCAGGGTTCTGTCCAAATTTTCTTGCAGAATCTTGCATGTTTGGATTGCAATTTGGACTTCTGCAGAGAGTGTAATCATGTGATCTTCTATTGAGAACTGATTGTCATGAATTAATGTTTTGGAATGTTCAATGTGCTTATACATTGTATTCATGATGGGAAGGATCATGTTCTGAATGTCTAGCAGTGTGGACCGGATCCTTGTGTCTTCTTTCAGTAGTTCTGACTGCATATTTGATAGGAATAAGATTTTCATGTGATGAGCAGAGTTTGAACTTGGTTCAAGTTGCAGCTTCTGTATGCTAATCTTCAAATCCTCATCAATTTTATTCATTTTATCCTTGACATCCTTGGTGAATTCGGCAACATTGCATAGTCTGGCCAAAAGAGAGGTAACATTCGAATAGGAAGATTCAATGTTTGTCAAAACTGAAAACAATTCTGCTTGATTAATAGCTATGTGCTGAGCAATGTGCTCAAGCACTTTATTGTTGAATTTCTTCTCGGCTTTTTCAACTAACTTGTCTGTCCCAAATGAATCCTCATTGTACTTATTTACAGTTTCTGCTAATTGTAACAAAACATGTTGAGAGGAGTCTACTTCAATACCTAATGCTTCTGACAAAATGTCCTTAGCATCCTTAATGATTTTATATTCCTTGTCTCTCTCATCTTTAAGCTTCTTTTGCTTCACTTTCCTTTGGAGGATTTCACCTATATTTTGCATTTGATCCACTGATAGATTTGCAAAATCCAATGTTGGAATTTCTATTTCCTCATCTAGGTCTATATCCTCTACTATATTCTTGCCCAAAAATCTTATACTCGGTTGAGCCTTAGGCTTATCTGTACTTAATGCCTTAGTAGTAGTGATAGTAGACATAGTAGGACTGGCTATAGAGAATGGTATACTGTCTACTGGAGAACTTAAAGTATTTACACTTGTAGAATAAAAAACTGGAATACTTACTGCTGGAAAACTTGATGAAGTAGGAGACTGCAACTCGGTGAACTTGAGAATTCATATTGCTCCGACCTTGCTTGGTAATCATATTAGATAGCTCCCGACCTCATTTAGTGAAAACTGATACTGACCTTCCTGTGATCTTATTTCATCTTGTATGCCGATTTAGATCTTTCTTTTAATTCAGTTCTGGAACTGCTTGAAATTTGTCTATGAGAATACAGTTCCAGTGCTTTCTTGGAAATTTAGTTTGAGTCGGTAGAGCCACCCATTCCATTACTTGGACTGGTTTGCTCGGTAGATTTAGGAATCCAATGTTGTCTCATCTATTTCCTGACCTTAGTTGCTTCATTCTTCTTTCCATCTTCAACTTCACTAGCATTCACGCAATTTCTGGCTATGTGACTGAGTTTAGTGCATTTGAAACATCTTATGGTAGTATCTCTTTTCCTTAGATGATGTTTTATGCAGTTCATGCCAATGTGTCCATATTCTCCACAGTAATGACATCTACACTAGGTGTTGTAATCCCATCAAAACATTGCTTTCATAATTTGTTTTGCTGGATTGAATGTTTTGGATCTACACTCGGATGCCTTGTGACCTTGTTTGTTGCATTTGTGACAATTAGCTTTGAATCTTGGTTTTTCCCTGCATTCATTTGCTTTGTGACCATGCTGATTGTAGTTGTAGCATTTTCCATTGAATTCTACTTTTTCATTGCTCCAACATTTATTTGAAGTATGTCCTATTTTGCCACAATGATTACAAGTAGGTTTTTGATTTCTTTGAGTACCTTGCTTAGAAGATTCACCTTCTCCTTTGTATCCAAGTCCTGCTTTTCCTTTTTGCCTATGAAGATTTCGATCATACAGCTGATTTAAGTCTTCTTAGCTCTTCAGAATTCTTTCATTGATTTGTTTTTTGGTGTTTAGGTCATCCACCAATCTTAGATTGATTTGCTTTTTAGATCTTAGTTCTTCTCTTGTGCTTTCTATTTCTGATCTTAGAGTCAGAATTTCCTCATTTGTATGGGAGATCTGATCAATTAGGTTTTCTAGTTGAAGGGTTTTATTTTGGACTTCATTGTTCCTTCCATCTAATTCATCTTTCAACTTGTTTCTTTGTTCTAAGATCTCACAAAATCTTGTTTAGTGTAGTTCTTGTTCTCTTTTTAATTTTCTCACTTCCTCCTGTAGAGACCCATTCTTTTCTAGGAGTTCTTTGACAGCATTGTTTGCTTCATCTGAGCTATCTGAGGGAAAAAGATCTTCAATCTTTTCTTCAATGTAATTATGATCATTCATTTGATTTGCAAGTTCCTTCCTTCTTCTTAGGGATTGGGAAAGATGTTCTTTTGCTTCTTTAAGTTTAGCTATGGCCATTTCCAGATCTAGCTTTTCATTTTCAATCACCTTGTTCAATTTGAATACCTCCATTGTCCTAGATCTTTGCTCAAGCTAGTTAAGCTTTACCTTGAGAACCAATACAGCTCTGATACTAATTGTTGGAAATATTCAGGAATTAACCAAGTTACTGAGAGGGGAAGGGTGAATCAGTAACTCCAAATTTTCTTTCAATAACAGATGTATTAACATATAGTTCACTTTATCCTTTTGCATATAGAAAGCATGAAATTTTAAAAGCATTCACAATAATGACACATAGATTTGGTTACCCAGAAACCTTCCAAAAGAAAGTAAAACTAGGGTGGGGATGAAAACCACAAAGCTTTAATACTGCAGTATAAAGTTGGTCGGTTAAGGCTTACATTGATCACTTCTGATGATCTGCCCTGTTAGGAGCAATAAGGATTACTAAATCCACCTTGTTAGAGGATTTATAAACATACAATGAAGTATGCACTTGGTAAAGAGATTTTACAAAGACTGTTAAGTCTACCCGGTTAAAGGATTTCAAGCTGATTCACCTGTTAGGATGAAACAGTAGATCTCTTGCTTTGCAACTGGATTGCTGAATGAGATTCGCTAATGTACTGATCACCTTCTATGATGGATTTGTCTTTGCTACTTCTTATACTGTTGTAGCCTTTTGTAATTCACTTATCTTTGCCTTTCTTTATTTTTCATATTCATTCATACATCTTGGTATTTTTACAACATTGTTTATATACAAGTCTAAATAATTAATTACAATTACAAAGTCGACTTGACAAATAAACATAAGTGCTACTAAGTTGGCCCAAGTATGGTTACACGGTTCCTGCAAACTAACTCGGTGACTTTCTGATACTTGGCATCCACTGCATTACTCAGCATCGTCATGCACTCGGTAGAAGTGAAGGCACGGTTCATACTAACCACTCGGTAAATTTTGAACTCGGTAAATACCTGTGACTCGGTAGACATAATGTTACTTGGTTTACACTGTCCTGCTCGGTTTGCACTGTCTTGCTCGGTTTGCACTGTTCTGCTCAGTTTGCACTGTTCTGCTTGGTTTGCACTGTTCTGCTTGGTTTGCACTCAAAATGCAAATAAGTGTTGTCACTGGTGGCAATCCTACTTAATGCCAACACTAGTTACCTTGCACAAAAATTACCAACCTTTCGGGAGTAATCCAAATTGTTTCTAGTATAAAGGATTTAATGAGGGCATCTGTTCATAATCATTTTCCATAGTCTCGCAAGAGAGATTAAGGTCTATAGCCCTATGATTAATCAAATGTATTTAGTCTCACAAGCAAGATTTATGTAACTCCTCTCTACACAAGTCTAAGCATGTCCAAGGAATGATCAAACCAAGATCTCATGAGAAAAACTGGCTAAGTGTTCTAAGATTTTCATCTCAAGGAAGCATCTTTATTATAGTGAGGTGGAAGGGTTGGCTTCTACCTATTTTCACTTGGGTCATTCCTAGGAGCATTTTACCTCAACCAGTAGGCCCTCTAAATATTATGATAATAAAGTAAAGAGGATTGATGACTTAGGAGTCTAGATTTTTAATTCTCCACTAGGGATAAGAGCATACTCTCCTATCCATGTCATTTTCTCTTATCAAACACATCATGCAAAATATTGTGAATTTACCCCAAATTTGACCTCAAATCCCAACTTAATATTTGAGTTTCTAATATTCACAAAGGAAAAAGAGCACAATCCTCTAATTAGGTTGAAAATTGACCTCAAATTGTAATTAAATTCCTATTAAATCAATAAATACAACCATAGTGTTTGGTTGAATTCATAAGAAAACCTACAAAAACACAAATTAGTAGTTTTAGTTGGTTTTTCTTTGTCAAACTAACCTGTAAACCATATTCAAGTTGGAAAATCAATTAGAATCACAAAATTCAGCCATTAGTTGTTAGCAATCTCAAATTTACAAATAAAATCACTGAATGCGATCCTATTTTTAAACCAAATGCGATCCTAAACCAGATACGATTCAATTTAAACCAAATGCAATCAATGGAACTAAATGTGATCTAGAATCAACTAAAGGTGACCTTTACCAAATTCAATATGGGAAAGACTGAATGCAACCATGGTTTAACCTAATGTGACTATGTTTCCTACATGCGATCCAATATACTAAATGTGACCCTAGTTCTGTAAAACAATGATAAAAATTGTTTAGAATGTCAAATATCTGGGACTCGACCCCATGGTGGGCACGTGAAATGTATGTGTTAATTGTGGTAGTTGTTATCCTACAACATAACACTTCAATAAGACATTATATTGTTAGTTTCACAATCAAATTTGAAATCAAGTAAACTAAACAAAATTGTCCTACTGCTATGTAACTAGCAAGAGTGTATTTAAAGCCTATTTTTCTCTTAGATTTAGACTCTAAACAGTAACATTACACTACTAGAATGAGAGATTCAATGCAATTTAACTAAGAAAATAAGAAATTAAGCTAAATCATGAAATGCCATTAATTCATTAGAAAATTTTTAGACAATTAAGCTATGAATTGAAATATGATTTAAGCTATGAACTCAAAATGATAGAATGTAAGTATGAATACAATTAACTCGGTGATATGTGAATTTTGAAATTTCTCTTTTATAGTTTCATTAGTGAATTCCACGGCTGAGATTCAATTTGAGAGGAGTGATTGAGATTTATCCTCCTTTGATAAATTGATGATGGTTAAAGGTTTGATTAAGAAGGTTTATTGATTTTAATGAATTATACTAATAATCAAGTGATCGAATTAACATAATTAGGAAATTGTTCCGAACTAGGGAAAATAGGGCCTTTGGTTTTTTAGCCTGATTTAGGGTGATTACAATGCTTACATGTAAATTTTCTAAAGTTTAAATAAATGGATAGTCAAATAAATGCAACTTAATAGGGCCCTAGGGCCATATGATTTTCCTTCTCTATTCTTTGAAAAATGCGGTCACTTTATAGGGGATGAAGTAGTAGATGCATTAGAGGGGGTAAGAAATTCAGTTAACCCCCTCAAGGAAGTGAATAATACATTCCTTACACTTATACCAAAAAAAGATAAACCATTTTTTTGGGGTGATCTCAAGCCTATCTCTCTATGCAATACCATATACAAAATATTAACCAAGACTTTAGCTAATAGAATCGAGAGAGTTTTACCTAATATCATTAGTGAGGAACAAACAAGATTTGTTCCTAGTAAATCCATATATGATGGAATAATTAAATTCTTAAGTAGTTATTCATTCAATCCAACAAAACATAAACCCAAGTATGTTGATCAAACTTGACATCAGCAAAGCCTACACCAAAGTAGATTGGCATTTTTTATGCAAAGTATTGAAATATTTTTGGTTTGCCAAGTAATGAATTAACTTAATATTTGAATGCATATCAACCCCCAAGATTTTTGTCTTGCTGAATGGGAAACCAAAAGGTTTATTTAGTATGTCAAGAGGACTTAGTAAAGGGTATCCCATCTCCCCTTTCCCCTTTATTATTATGGAAGAGGCACTAGATAGAACAATTACCAAATCTAGGGAAGAATGGAGAATCCAAGGGATCAGAATAACATTTGATCTTGACATTTTGTAGATGACACCATGCTCTATGGAAAAGGTATTATTGAGGAAGAAAATGCATGTAAATTCATCCTATATTCATATAAAAAATCCTTTGGACAAGAGGTCAATGAGGCCAAATCAAAGATTTATTTCTTCAACACTAATCCTTGTTGGATATTTTCCTGCAGGCTAGTATTGACTGTATGTTTGTCATTGATGACAACATATGGAAAGCAGCATGCATGGAAGTCTTATGTAGTAATATTTTAGTAGATGTAGCATGGACATGATATCAACATGATATCATGGGTGTAGAGGTTAACTGTTAGTATAGACAGTTATATAGCAGCTGGTGTCAGTAGTGTTCCTGACAAAGTAACAGACAATGTTCTATGTATGGTTGTTCGTATAGTTATCATGGAGCTTTGCATGCTTGGATATATGTTGAAGACATTTTAGTGATGTTTTAGTTATGGACACATAGTCTGTTGATAAGTAGAAGTGAATTTATGTAGTCGCTATTCACCAGTAGCAGTTTCCTGTGTTTATTCAGAAGAGCCGACAGAGATTTTATTGGTTATGTAGTTGGACCTATCCTGTGGGTATGTGCCCTTGGATTTAATCTTAGAGGAGATTTATTGATGTTTGGTTAAGAGTGCATTAGTTAATTCAACTTACGGAGAAAGATCTAGTTGTTTTGGTAGAGCCGATAGTGTGTAGCATGCATCTACAGTTATCTTATTAGACAGGTCCCAAATTGTGTTGTGTGCATAGTAGAGCCAAAAAAATGTTTATTGGAGTTTGTTATGGTTTCTCTATTATGATTTCAAGGTGGTTCTAATAGGTTGACTTGATTATATCATTTGGAGGAAAGATATTTATAGGCAGTCATTTGTGATTGCTGAAGTGTGGTTAATGGTTGATTAAGAAGAGCAGAGCAAAGTGTTTGAAGTGTTGAGACATCAGAAGAAGGTCTATGTGAACAAGTAAAGTACTTGTGCTATACATTGGAACTAATCCAGATAGCAAGTCAAAGCACAGTTCACCAAGATCCAGATATAGTGTGTATCTATTGTTCAGAAGGTTGTAGCATTCACCCATTTGAGTAGTGAGCTATCAGATAGTCCATCCTCTCCCCTAATAGGGACAATTGTAAAAGAATCCTAATAGGGTCTGACCCTTGACCATGTCTACTATACTAAATATATTGTAAATCTACTCCTAACAAGGTAAATGATCTTCTAACAAGGATCATAATACTCTAGTGCATAATATTAGTGGGTGTCAATTCCCACCGGGGTTTCCACCTAACCAAAAGATTGGTGTTGTGTTCTTATATTCTTTCATTATGTTTATGCTTTATGTTTAAGTATACTTAATTGGATAAAGAATTGAACCTTGTAGATAACTGATTCACCCCCCCCTCTTAGTTACCTCTTGCGACTATTCCTAACAATTGGTATCAGAGCCAAGTACCTCGGAGAGAAAGTTTAACAGCTTGAGGTTGATCAGATGGCATACTTTAGGAAAGAAAGTCCTAAGTTTGATGGAGAGAATTATCTTGATTAGAAGAACAAGATGGCGACCCATTTGTAGTGTATTGGTTTTGAAGTTTTTGATGTGACTATCAAAGCAGCCAAGATACCTACCCTGGAAGACCTTGCATAAGAAGATTCTACTGATAGGTAAAAGGAATTATTTCATTAGAATGCTATTGCTAAAGAAGCCCTTATCAATGCCCTATCTGATGGTGAGTTTTCAGAATTAAAAAGGTGGATACAACCCACAAAATATGGAAGCACCTAGAGGACATATTTGAAGGAGACAAACAAGTAAAGGATGCACGCAGAAAGACATGGAAGAAAATATACAATGCATTAGAGATGTTTCCTGAAGAAAAAATCAGAGCTTACAATCAGAGGATAAATGAAGTAGTTGTTGGAATCAAAAACAATGGTGGAGAGATTTCAGAGGAGGACATCATGGACAAGTTGATGACTACTCTTACTCCTGAATATGAAAGAAAGATTAACATCCTTGATGAGACCATGAAGCTTACATCTAATTTCAAGAGAGAGACTTTGATCAGCAAAATCTTAGCTTTTGAGATTTCAAGATTGAAGACAAAACAAAAGAGTGAAACAACCTTCAAAGCAACAGTTCATGGTAAGAAATCTGCAAACACTTCTAGTAATTTTGATGATGATGATGAAGAGAAAACTCTAGAGGATTTCATTGCTATGATTGCTAAAAGATAAAAGAAAGGAAAAGGAAAATAAGAAGGTCAATTACCATTCAAATGCTTTTCATGTAATAAGATTAGTCACTTTGCATCTAAGTGTCCTACTAGAGCTAGAAAGTTCAAAAAGGATTACAAGCCTAAGTATTCTAAGGAATGCTACTATGTTGGAGATGGAGTTTCAGATGAAGAATCTAGTGAAGAATAAATTGGATTCATTTATATTATAGATAAAATGAATAATAAGATAGCTCATGAAGATAAGAAAGGAAATCAAGAGCTAACATTGATTTCACAAGTTGACATAAGGACAGAATGGATTATAGATAGTGGTTGTTCACATCACATGATAGGTGATAAAGATAGGTTTGTTCATTTGGAAAAATACAATGGCGGTATGGTTAGATTTGGAGACAACACTCCTAAACCAATAGTTGGTAGAGGAGCCATCACTTTGGATGGAAAGAATAGTACTGATGATGTTCTTTATGTTGATGGTTTGAAACATAACCTTCTCAGTGTTGGATAGTTACTTGGAAAAGGCTATCAGTTGGAGTTCAAAGATGAAAAATGCATCATTAACAAGAAGGATAGTGATATGATTGCATCAAGCTCAAAGACAAGAGGTAATGTTTTTCAACTCAATTCAGAAGCAAGTTATTTTGTTGCTAAAGTTGATGATAGTTGGTTATGGCATAAAAGACTATGTCATATCAATTTTGATAACATAATGAAGATAAGCAATGTAAAGGCAGTAAGAAATCTACCTAACATAGAAAAGCCTATTGATACTATATGTAGGGAATGTATGATGGGAAAGCATGTGAGAAATTCATTCAGGAGCAAGCAAAATTTAGTACAGAACAAGTTGGATCTGATTCATACAGACCTATGTGGTCCAACTCAAACAAGATCATACTATGGTGAAAGGTATTTCATTTTTTTTGTTGATGATTATACTAGAATGATGTGGGTTGCATTCTTGAAAGATAAGTCAGAAGCCTTTGAGAATTTCAAAATATTCAAAGCTAAGGATGAGAATAAATCTGGACTAAAGATAAAATGTTTGAGATCAGATAAAGGAGGAGAATTCACCTCTGATAGATCCTATGAGTATTGTGAAGAACATGGCATAAAGAGAGAGTTAAGTGCACCTAGAACCCCTCACCAGAATGGAATTGTAGAGAGAAGGAATAGGATTATCCTTGATACAATGCACACTATTATGAGAGAAGGAAAAATTGCACACACCTATTGGAGAGATGCTGTCAATACAACTATCATCAATAGAATTCAATTGAGGCCAGGCACTGACAAAACACCATATGAGCTATGTTTTGGTAAGTTCCCACAGTAAAATACTTTAGAATCTTTGGAAGTGAGTGCTACATCAAGAGGGATGAAGCATTAGGCAAGTTTGATGCAAGAAGTGATGAAGGTATTTTCTTGGTTACTCTACTAAAAGTAAAGCTTATAGATGTTTCAATTTAAGATTAAAAAAGATCATTGAAAGTGCTCATGTAAAGATTGATGAAAAGTTTATGATTCAAGAAAGATATCATGATTACTCACCCATGATTGAATAAGAACCTAGACCCTCCACTAGTGAGACATTTATTGAAGAAATGTTTGATAGTATTGATGTGTTATTCAATGACCCTGAGACAAGTGAAGAAGAAACTCATAAGGAAAATAAGTCAGCATCACCTAAAGTTCCAAAGTTTACATCAAGAAATCATTCCAAGACATACATCATTGGAGATCAGAGTGCAAAAGTCTTAACAAGGTCCCAAGAAAAGAACTCAGCTAATAGTGAAGTAGTATGTTTACTATCTTAGATTGAACCCTTAAGTGTTAAAGATGCATGTAATGATTCAGATTGGCATGATGCTATGAAAGAGGAACTTGATCAGATTATTAAGAATGACACTTGGGAACTGGTCCCAAGAGCTAGTGATAAGAATGTGATTGGAACAAAGTGGATATTCAGAAACAAGATGAATGAAGATGGTACAGTAGTAAGAAATAAAGCAAGATTAGTATGTAAAGGATATGCACAAAAAGAAGGCATTGATTATTTAGACACATTTGCACCTATGAGTAGATTAGAAGCTATTAAGTTGTTTCTAGCCTGTGCTACAATAAAAAACTTCAAATTTTATCAGATGGATGTCAAGTTAGCTTTCCTAAATGGAGACTTGAAAGAAGAAGTATACATTGAGTAGCTAGAAGGATTCACCTTATCAGACAAACCTGATATGGTATGCAAATTGAAGAAGGACCTCTATGGACTTAAGCAAGCCCCTAGAGCTTGGTATGAGAGACTAGATGGATACTTAACAAAGATTGGATTCAAGAAAGGAGCAATAGATTGTAATCTATTCATTAGAGAGACATCTAAAGGTTTACTACTTGTAGCTATATTTTTTGATGACATTATCTTTGGAGGTAATGACAAACTAAGTGCAAAATTTGCAAAAGAAATGCAAAAAGAATTTGAGATGAGTATGATTGGTCCTATCAAATACTTTTTGGGACTAAATGTACAATAGACATAAAAAGGGATTTTTATTAATTAGTCAAAATATGTGAAAGAGATACTGAAGAAATTCAAGATGGATGATTGCAACCAGTAGGAACCCCTATGATCACTGGATGCAAGCTTACAAAAGAAGATGACTCACCAGTAGTAGATATAACATTGTATAAATCTATGATTGGTAAACTTATATATCTTACTTAGACTAGACCTGATATTTCAAATGCAATTGGCATAGTTGGAAGATTTGCAGCAAAATGCAAACAAAGTCACCTCATGGTAGTAAAGATAATATTTAGATACTTGCAAGGCACTATAGATTATGGTCTATGGTATCCTAATTCAGAAAATGTTGAGCTTCATGTGTACACTGATGCAGATTGGGTAGGATGTGTTGATGATAGAAAGAGTACTTCAGGTGGAGCAATGTTTTTTGGTGATAGACTTGTCACTTGGACAAGAAAGAAACAAAATTGTATTTCTCAATCAATAGAAAAAGTAGAGTATGTTGCAGTAGCCTTGAATTGTTCAACAATTATTTGGATCAAGCAAATGATAAGGGATTTTGGAATTTAGATTGATTATCCTATTGTTATTCACTATGATAACACTAGCACTATCAATATGTCAAAGAACCCTATGATGCATGCAAAGACAAAGCACATTGAGATCAAGTATCACTTCCTAAGAGAGAAAGTGACAGAGAAAGAATTTAAGTTGGACTATGTGAGTACTAAAGATCAATTGGTAGATATATTCACAAAGCCATTGCCTAAGGATACTTTTGAGTATCTCAGGGAGAAGTTGGGAGTCATTCCCTTCCTTGATTCTACCTAGAAGAAGAAAGGAAAGGCATCAGTCCTCTAGGACTAGTGGAAGGTTGACTACTCTACTTAAGGAGTAGTACTGGTGCTTAAAATAAATGGTGCCCTTTGCCATTGATGTCAAAGGGGGAGTATATACAGAGTCATGAAAAATAGAAGCAAAAGAGGAGTAATATACTAAGGGGGAGCAACATTTAGATATGACAATAGTTTAGTTGAGGAAATGGAGAATATTAGAAAATATTGCAGCAGATGGAGGATTCATCTTTGGGGGAGTTTTGAAGAGGAAATGGAGAATGTTATATAAGAAATGTTCATTTGGGTTGATGGTGGTTTTTCATTCCACATGTTTCCATCAATGCCAAAGGGGGAGATTGTTAGATATTTGCCAGCAGGCCAGTACTGAATGTATGTTTGTCATTGATGAAAACATATGGAAAGTAGCATGCGTGGAAGTCTTATGCAGTAAGATTTTAGTATATGTAGCATGGACATGATATCAACATGATATCATGGGTGCAGAGGTTAACTATTAGTATAGATAGTTATATAGTAGCTGGTGTCATTAGTGTTCCTAACAAAGTAACAGACAGTGTCCTATGTATGGTTATCTGTATAGTTATCATGGAGCCTTATGTGCTTGGATATATGTTGAAGACATGTTAGTGATTTTTTAGTTATGGATTCATAGTCTGTTGACAAGTAGAAGTGAAGTTATGCAGTTGCTATTCACTAGCAGCAGTTTCCTATGTTTATTCAGAAGAGTCGACAGAGATTTTATTGGTTATGTTGTTGTGCCTATCCTGTGGGTATGCACCCTTGGATTTAAGCTTAGAGGAGATTTATTGATGTTTAGTTAAGAGTGCATTAGTTAATTTATCTTGAGGAGAAAGATCCAGTTGTTTTGGTAGAGCCGACAGTGTGTAGCGTGTGTCTACAATTATCTTATTAGACAGGTCCTAGATTGTGTTGCGTGCATAGTAGAGCCGACAAAATGTTTATTGGAGTTTTTTATGGTTTCTCTATTATGATTTCAAGGTGGTTCTAATAGGCTGACTTGATTATATCATTTGGAGGAAAGATATTTATAGGCAGTCATTTGTGATTGCTAAAGTGTGGTTCATGGTTAATTAAGAAGAGTAGAGCAGAGTGTGTGAAGTGTTGAGCCATCAAAAGAAGGTCTATGTGACCAAGTAAAGTACTTGTGCTATACATTGGAACTAATCTAGATATAAGGTCAAAGCACAGTTCACCAAGTTCTAAATATAGTGTGTATCTGTTATTCAGAAGGTTGTAGCCTTTGCCCATTTGAGTAGTGAGCTCTCAGATAGTGCGTCCTCTCCGCTAACAAGGACAATTGTAAAAGAATCCTAATAGGGTCTGACCCTTGACCAGGTCTACTATACTAAATATATTGTAAATCTACTCCTAACAGGGTAAAGGATCTTCTAACAAGGATCATAATACTCTAGTGCAGAATATTAGTGGGTGTCAATTCCCACTGAGGTTTTTACCTATTTGGGTTTCTCTGTAACCAAAAGATTGGTGTTGTGTTCTTATGTTCTTTCATTGTATTTATGCTTTATGTTTAAGTATACTTAATTGGATAAAGAATAGAATCTTGTAGATAACTGATTCACCCCCCCCCCCTCTTAGTTATCTCTTGGGACTATTCCTACCAATCCTAATTTTATGAGAGAGATTTACAATATTCTAAATTTCAAAAAGGGGGAACTTCCCTATAAATATCTAGGCCTCCTACTAGAAAAAGGAAATAAATCAAAGGAACTATGGGATCACATCATTTCAAAAATCAATAAGAAAACACAATCTTGGAAGGGAAAGTGATTATCATCGACAGGAAAAGCCACTATTCTAAAATCAGTCCTCTCTACCATACCTATATACCAACTATTATGTATAAACTTACTAGTGGAAAAATAGGGGGAGATTAATAAGGTGTTTAGAACATTCTTCTGGAAGGGTTTTGAGGTTAAGAAGAGAATGGCCCTAGTGGCATGGGACAAAATCTGAAGACCTAAGGAGGATGGGGGGTTAGGGATTAAAAACATTAGAGAATAGAGAAGAGCTCTAGGTGTTAAACTAATCTGGATAATTTATTGCAATCTAAATTTGAAATATATAAGGCTCCTTAGGTAGAGGTATCTAAACGGAATGAAACTTGCATCTCTATTTAAATTGGCTAATCCCCATAGGGGCTATAAAATATGGAATTTCATGATGAACTGTAGAGGACTTATTATGGACAAACAAAGTTAGAACCTTGGTGAGGGAAAACAAGCATTATTATGGGGAGATTCATGGGAAGTCTATGAGGTTCTAAGTGCTCATCATAACCTAGAAAAATCCAAGAGGATCTTGGAGGATCTTTGGGGAAAACATGTTTTTGATTAAGTAAAACAGGTTTTACAAGGTGCCTAAACCCACAACATAGTTTTAAAAGAAGTATAAATGAGATTAGTTAAAAGCTAAAGCATTAAAAAACAAAGGGACAGGCCACAAAAAGGCCAACCAAGAAACAACCACTAAAAAGGAAAGAAAAAATAGAGCAAAAAAAGGCAGGCACCAGAAGTCCGATTAAGCCAGGCTCCTGAGCATGAAGAAAGCATTGCATTCGAGAACCTCCATCATCTCTACTACCTCTTTAACTTTTTGTATGTCTTGGGGTCCATGGGAACCATCATCCTCCCTATTTTTCTTTGTTCTAGCTCTGGTTCTTTTGACTGGATGCTTGCTGGGCTTCTTCTTCTCTTCCTCCATAGTCCTCTGATCAACCCTGATGTCCATCCTTTCTTCCATTTTGTTGATTAGTAGCTTAATGTGGTCATTGGATGCTTTAAGATGTTAGAATAACTGAGAGGGGGGTGAATCAGTTATCCATAGTCCCAATCACAAAATGTATATCCAAAAACAATTTACTAAAACTTTTGTAGCTCAGTAACATAAATTAGTATCATGTCTGTGCTTTTACCGATTACCAGTTAATAACATATAGTGATTACCAATCCAATCCAATATGCAACATGTAAAGTATGGCAACAAACAATCATCACAGTCAACACATAACACAAGAGATTTAATGTGGAAACCATGTGAAGGAAAAAACCACCTGGGACTGGCAACCAAAAAATTGTTCACTCTTCTGAAGTGAGGTTGATGAAGACCCAACCCTGTTAAAGGTTACAAACACACTATGAGGTGTGACCTTGTTAGAAGATTTTAGACCAACTATTATTTTCCAACTAGCATTCACTATGGGGTTGATAGGATAACAAATGTACACTCTATGAATGACATTACAAGACTTTCTAGTCCACTCTGTTAAGAGATTTATCTATTTACAATGGTTAAAATATAACAGCAGGTGATCTGATTACAACAAAACTTCAATTGTAGATTATCAGATCTATGTTAAGCTCATTCAAATCCTCTAATCAATATATCAATTCTATTTCAATCAATATTTAGTAACTTATTGTCACTCGGTTATAGCTTTCTGATGCTTGGTAATCTCTGTAGTTCGGTTCTCCTTAACCAGTATGATCAGGCATGCATGAAGTTTGTTCATGCGATATCTCTACAATTTCCTTCTTTCGACATGAGTTTCATAATGAAACCCTAGTCTCTTAAATAGATGAGTAAACCATTTTAATTTCATTCATCAAATTTTGCTGATTAATCTCCTTTGTTGATTTTTTCGCTTTAACCTTCTGTATGCAAAATTAGGTGAAAACTATTCTAAATGATATATTAACTATTCTAAGATTAATAAATCAAACTAATTAGCAAACTACAATGAAGAATACAATTAAAATGAAGCTAAAATAATATTTTACCTTCACCTACCATGTAGCTTGTCTCCATTGCTCTCCTAGCTTTGATTTCTTGAAGATGGTGAGCTCTCAAATTTCCAAATGAAGCCTTTTCCCAAGATGCTCTCAAAGTTTGGAGATTTGTATGATTATCATGCACAAATGCCTAAAGCTCAATTATGCAAACTAATGGATGAAATGAAAATGATATGATGATAATTTGGATGCTTGAATGATCTTGAATGCTTGAACTCTCTTGATCTCTAGAATGCTAGATTGTTTGATTGCCTATCCACTATTAGCTCACAAAGGGAAAAAGAGGCTCCTATTATAGAGTTTTAGAGGATCTAAGCCTAGGTGGCACAATCCTACGGTGGAGAATGAAAGGTGGAAGATCCTAGGGCTAGGATTGACTTGGTTAAAGGAGTTAAGAGAAAGGGGGATGTAGTTGTTTTAATACCCCAAAATTGGCACCTTGTAATTTCAATCAATTTTGGTGTATTTTCTTCAATTTTACATCATTAAAGTCCTATTTTACTAGGCAATTTTCTCTCTTTTACTTGACTTTATTTGACTTGGTTTCAATTGCAAAAACCCTAAATTGCATTAATCTTACACTATAATTTATTCCTAAGTATTTGACTTTATTAGCTAAATAATCCCTATGATAAATTGATTTAATTCTAAAGTCCTAAATGCTTTAAATTAAATTAAAACCACCCCATTTAGCCAATACACATAAAAGGAATTAATATTATTTGGTTATTTGAATGGATTATCTTATTTGGATTTAATAATTCAAAATATTCGAAAGGCCACCCATATGTGGCAATAATTCATTCTTTTAATTAAGTAATTCCTCAATATTTGTCTCAAAGAGAAATGAAGAGTCAACTATTTCATTTCAAGAAACTCTTCATCCTCTTCCTGGGATTTTCTCTATTATGAACCTTCTCCTTCATTCGAAGAGAGACAATTTTAGAGCACATCAACTATACCAAAATTTTATCTCAATTCTCTCATACTTTCAAAGCTTTTGTTGCATAATTAGATCAATTTCCATTTCTAGTTAAATGCATTCTCATTTAATATAGTTTGCTTATTGTTTTTAGATTAATTCTCATATATCTTTCAAGTTCTTAGATTAAAATCTGCATTTCATTCTTAGATTAATGGCATATTCATCTTAGTTTAATTGCATCCTCGTATAGCTTAATTTCTCATTTTGTTCATCTTTCAAGCTTTCAAAAATCCTTCATCTTAGTTTGGTCTTTTGGTTGTTGGCTCTCATTCTGAGAGTAATTCAAACACCTTGGCTAATTAGGAGGCAACATGTCGAATCAATAGAATTTAGCAAATTGAGTAATTCATACTCATCTTCATGATTCGATGATCGAGCAATGACTATGTTGTGTATATGGCTGCATTAGAGGTTCACATTTAGCTATAGACATTTTGGCACCCACCATGGGGTAGAAAAATTGATTTCTGGCCTCATCAATCTCAAGCATTTTTTTGAATTATGCAATATGTCGTACATCTGTACTTCTCTATGTACAAAATTTCACATGAGATTTCTGAGTGTACCATGAAATTTTTTTCTTTTGATAGCACTCTCTCATGTGAAATATTACTTTCTCGCACCAGGCCCTACACTTTCTCGCGCGCAGTGCTACACTTCCTCGCGTGAGCTCTATTATCAGTACTGTTAAATTTTTTAGTTTCTAGTACTTTCTTTTGTAGATTTCTAACACTTTCTATTTGTTGTTGATTTCATATCTCTATTTCTGTCACAGCATAACAGTGGTTTGTAGGTTGCTTTGTCAAAGATCATAAAAACTTGCTAACAGTTTGCTTGCAGGATGATTGCCGAAGAAATTTTTAAAACGTTGTGCTTGTTTACTATTTTTCATTCACATAGTATAATTAGGGCTTCATTAAAATTTCTTAAGGGTCCTGATTGCAAAGTAGGTGAATAGGCTCCTCATTACATGGAAGTGATGCCCACGGATGAAATCGAGACCCAGATGTTGCTAGAATGATGGATACCTAGGAAAGCAAAGCAAGGTAGTGAATCTTTAGCACATCTACTTGTTAGGGGATTATGCTCTTCTCTCTTTGAGATAACTAGAAACCCAAAAGATTATAGATTTGGTGGAGTGAAACTAGCTCGGTGATGAATATGCTTGATGTGTTTGGGTAAGGTGAAGAGGTAGAGAAGTATGCTCTTCTCTCTTTGAGAGAATCAAAAAATTTGACCCTCGAATCCAAGCCAAGTTGTGTCACCTTTAGAGGGTCTACCAGAAGTTGAACCTCTAGGAACGACCCAAGTGAGTACGCACCTATTTCTGGTGATTCCACTTCACTATAATAAAGAATGTTTTTTTGAGTCTAAAGACTCCAAAACCATGTTAACTTCCTTCTCTTTATTTTGACTATCATCTTGAGAAGGCTTCGTCTATTGTACTGAGCGGCGCTGCTCCTAGCCCTTCTTGCTGGGGTGTATGAATTTTGGGTGTTGGTGTGGCTGCAAGGCCCTATCCCTGTATCAGGGGCACTGAAGGTTAGTGTGAATGGAAGCCCACTAAAAACTTTCCTTAGTTAGTTGCCTACCCAGATCACCTCTGAAAGGAGACATAATCTTTGCATAGGGAGGGGGAAGAATCTCTCCCGTAGATTCTCACCATAGGCATGCACCTAGACATTTGAAGGTGGTATATGACACTGGCCCCTACTTCAAGGGTAACCTTTAAACATATACTATTGAGTCCTTGGAAACACCAAAAATATGGGTGCCCTCTAGGGGGTGACATGGTTGTGTGAGGTGAACGCATGCGCATAAGCAGTGAGGCAAAGGTTTTGTCTTCTCACCATTTTTTTGTAGGGATAACTATGTGTTTGTTATTGAGTCTTAAACTTTTCCATCATGATTAAACAAAGACTCCATGATACTGCCAAGTTGCTTTGTCCTTGGTAGGTCTGTTTGCGACTACTTCTTGTGCCACCATTGCTTGTTCTAAACCTTCATGCTTGTAAACGAATGCTTGAAACCTTCAAAACTAAGATTTTTGATTAAACTATTCGAAAACTATCTGAAAACTAGAAATTATGTCAGAGAACAATTCAGGCAATGTCTCAGAACTTGAATTTTTATCTCAAAAATTGTGTCAAACTGTCAAACTTTGGTTATTTTCGATGCAAAATTTCATCTTTCAGAGTATTTCCTCACGTGAGATTTCATTCCCTCGCGTGAAGTTTCACATTCTCTCACGCAGCTAGGTACTTTCTTGTGTTTAAACCTATACCTAGATTTCAAAAATAGCGAGCTTATTCCCATTGATTGGTCAACTTTTTACCTGATCTAATTTTTGTCTGAGGTCTGTTTGACTATTTTCCTATCGTTCACTATTTGAAACTAAGTGTCTTGAGCTGCGAATTGAATGATTTTTCTTGAACTCATGATTGTCTCCTTGTTATTTGTCTCATCTTTTGTGCTTTTGTACCTCATGTCACAATAGTCTTATCTCGGCTATTCTAGCCATACTCTTGATGATTCATGTCAGGTGCATCTCACATCTTGGTTGTTCTAGCCTTTATCTCCTTTTCATTATTCCTAGAGACAAAGTTTTAGCATTATCCCAAGTCCTCTCTTGTTTCAATCTTCTTCTATGACTATCATGACTAGAAGTGGCAACACTTACCCCATTCATAATACTAGTCAAGGTAGAGGTAAACCTCGTAATTAGGAAACAAGTTATCCTAAACCTATTGTGCAATCTGAACATTGTGAGGGATCCTCAAGTTCTTCGTGGAGTACTTTGAAAGATAGCCCATCTCAATCATCACCTCCAGTGTTCCAAGAGTGTTTTAATCTATTGTTTCAAGTGCAACCTGGTTTCTCATTCCAAGAATAGGACAACTCATTCTTCCAAAATAACTCATTATTTCATAACTTTGGAAGACCACTTCCTCAGACTAGTCCTATCATTGAACCTATCAACCCTGTTGATGATATCGATTCATTTGAACCTATTGATCCTCTTGATCATTTTCACACACCAAAAGTTACCTTAGTTGTGCCCTTTCAGCATTGTTCATATCATTTTACCAAGTCTTCATTTGCTACACAATCCTACAACAAGATGGGAGATCCATTCGACTTCCAACAAGGAAAATACAACCAAACTTATGATCAATCTCAAAACAACCAGCATCATGGTCAATCTTCCAATGACCAACATCATGCTCAACCTCAAAATGAGCAATGTTATGATCAATCCCAAAATGATCAGAATCAGCACCAAGCTCAAAATAAAGCTCAAGGCAATCAACCAGCATATCACTATCATCCTCCTCCTTATGATCAGAATCAAGATCAAGTCCCAAGCATTTATGAGATTCTTGGCAATGATGGAGATGACACAATAAGTCAAAATGACATAGACATTGTGAAAGAAAACAAATTTCTTATCAAGATGATGGAGATCCTCCTTCTAGAGGAGAAGGAAAAGTAATTTCTTGAGTTGGCCAAACAAGGGGCCAAATTACCCCTAGACTATCACATTGAAATGCTTATGGCCAAAGAAGAAGAAACTAAGACCACTAAGTTGCAAAAGATGGTCCGAGACATGCAAGATTAGATTAGCCAACTTGCGAAGAACAAGGACAAACCTGCACAACAATTCACAATGGAAAGCATTTGTCCTTTCCCCTTTGATAGGAGTCTTCACATGCCACCTTTTCCCAAAGGTGTAGAGCTCCCTAAATATGACAAATACTTGGGTACCATTGATCCCCAATACCACTCAAGGGAGTTTGGTGCTTTATCCATGGAATTCATGCATGACCAAACATATCTTATGCACCTATTTCCTCATAGCTTGGGTGGACCAGCTATGGAGTGGTTTTCTCAATTGCCCACTGGCATTAAGACTTTGATGAAATGGATTATTTTTTTCTCCAACATTACTTGCATAATATTCAACATCTGGTCAACATCAATGATCTTTGCAATTTGAAGTAGTGACAAGGGGAACCTTTTCTAAAATTTCTCCAAAGGTGGAGATAATTATGTACAAAGTGTCCTCACAAATTACCAGAGTCCAAGAGACTCGACATTTTTTTGGACAATCTTGTCCCAGACTTTGGATACCAAGTGCAATTACAAGGTCCCCTAACCTTTGATAGCATGATTAAACAAGCGGTGTGAATAGAGGCCTTTATGATCAAGAAAGGGGAATTGGCTTTGAACAAGGACAACAAACTAGGATCTTCTTCCTCAAATAAAGATAAAGGGAAGTTTGTCAACAAGAATAGAGACATTGTGAATGTTGGAGTGGTTGACAATGTGACCCTGAAGCCTACTAATTATGTTTTCAATCTCTCTTCTAGCATACAAGTAATCAAAGCCACTGAAAAGCCTGTGACGGAAAATCACCAACCTTCAAGGTTTTCTAGAAACAAACCTTGGGTATCTCGACCCAAGTGTGAATTCACTTCCTTGGGAGAACCGCTTGATGTGGTCTATAAAACTCTTGTGTAGAATTAGATAATTGCTCCTTTGGAAAAACATCTCTATGACCCAAAACCACGACCCCATTGGTGGAATGACAATGCATACTATGACTATCACCAGAATAAGGGTCACAAGACTTATACTTGTCTTCAGCTGAAACATAAGGTCCAAGATTTGATTGATAGTAGTGACATTATTGTGGACGACCATAACAAGAATTTGGACCATCAGGCATTTAAGGATCCCTTCCCTCCTCATGAGAAGGGTGAATCTTCAAAGAATAAGAATACTAATGCTAAGGTCAATTACACATACACTAATGATGACAATGTCATTGGTATGATTGAACCTATTGGGGTTGAGTATTGTGGCATGATTACTATTAAGGGGAGTGGTGATGCTCCCAAACCTAAGACTCATTTCATCTTGCATAGTTCCACATCTCATTCATCTAAATCTGAACAACCTCAAGATTGTGCCAATGTTGTTACTCAATCACATGGAAGGATTGTTTTGAAAGGTCTTGATCCTCTTGTATCTACTCAGAAACAAACTATGGATAATACTACTATTGGTCCTACCAAAAAATCCTCAAAATTGATCCCTACATCTAGCATAGCTAGTTATAGCATCTTAGATCAGCTACAACAGACCAACGCTTAGATCACCATTTTTGAGTTGTTGAAGATCTTGCCTACTCATAGGTAGATTCTGGATAAAGCCCTCACTAAGGAAAACATCCCCAAAAATCTTGATCTCAACCGGTTCCAATCTATGGTGGGTCATTTGACCTCACCTCATTACTTGTCCTTCTCCGAAGAAGATGATCACTCTCTAAGCCATTCACATAATGCTCCCTTGCACATAGAAGTCATGATAGGCCCTAAGCATGTCTGCCGAGTGCTCATAGACAATGGTGCCGGTCTCAATATATGTTCTACTAAGTTGCTTGCCTAGCTAGGTTATGATGAGGATTGTGTAGATTCCCGCAAAAAGATTACTATCAAAGCTTATGATGAAGAGGAACACAAATCCCAATGTTTAGTTGTGCTGCCAATCTAAGTTGTTTTTGTTGACAGAGATGTTACTTTTCAAGTTCTAGACATTCCTCTTGCCTACAATATCTTGTTGGGAAGACCATGGCTCCACAAGATGCAGGAAATATCTTCAACTTATCATCAATGTATAAAGTTTCCATTTCAAGGGACAGAGGTAACGATACTTGCTATTACGAGGCATACTTGCAATATGCTCATATAATCTGGTGATAGCTCTATTCGAACCAACAAGGAATTTACTAAATCTTATGATACCAAACTCAAGGAGATAGAAAAGACCCTAAAGATCAAAGATACTGGCATGGGGGAATATTAGATTAAGTCCATCTTCTCATTGACAGCTCTTCCCACATCTCCACATTCTTGTGAAGAACCCTATGAAGATAGATTTGGTATTGGCTATCAGGGCCATGAGCTTGACCAACCTAGTTGTAGCTTTCACTCACACAAGTATTCAGATAATGAAGAAGAAAAGATCCTATCTATGACACATGAAAGACCCTTGAATTTTCAACATCTTGATCCAAGCTACTAGGGAGAGTCCTATCTACCTTCTTAAGTTCCTCAAGAACATGATCCTGGTCCTCGCCAGGAGGATTTTATCTACTTTACTGAATATATTCCTATTCTTGCTGACTCTAATGCCACATAGACTAAATGGGGGCAACTAGCCATTGTCTCCCCTATCTTGGGTATGCCTTGGGGTATGCCTATTCTAGATTACTCCACTTCTACTACTGAGCAAGATCATTATGTTGAAGAAACACTTCCTATGACAGATGATAGTGATAAAGAAGATCTACCACCTACTATATCTCTAGTTGATTACATCAAACAGTGTCACCACAGTGAAATGAACTCAAAGGAATACAAATGGGACTCCATATCAGATGCTACTACAAAAATACCAGTTGATGTTATACACAAATATGCTTCTCCTACCAACTTTGAAAGAGGAGAAAGTTCTAATCCTCCGAATCAAGAAACCGATGAGGATTATTTCCACCCTTTTGTGGAGATCATCCATATGGCTCCTAGGCTATATACTCCAAGTTATACTTCTGATGCTCCAAAAAATCATGGGTGTATAAGACCCCATCCTATTAAAGTCTCATGGAATCTTTGTGCGCTCTTACCACCTGAAAGGGGACCTAATTCTTAAAATAGGTCATCTCGATTAGGCTCACATAATATTCCCCCAAACTTATCTGACTCTTCTAAGACTACTCACAATCGACAACGTTCTATGGAAGATAACTTTCTTGATCTATTTGATTTGCTCATTGATGAGGATGATGCCAATATCTTTGCACTCGAGCCCATCCCATTGACTTCTCTTCCCTCTTTCCCCCTAGGATAAGTGGCTCACCCACTTCCATTTTCACCTCTCCACCTAAACCAGTCATATAAGCCTCTTTCATCCACCATTCCTGATTCTTTTGAAAGTAACTTGGATGTGCAACATAAAAAATAATAATGAGAATCCACTTATATCTCAAGGTCACCATGTCCCATCTAATCGACATGTGACTACAAAGAAAGAAAAGCAATAGAGGTGTTCAAAATACCACAAAGGTCCTAAAAAAAAAAAGACAATCAAAAGCCAAAAAATAAAATAAAAATGGATCTTGAAATCCATCTTATAGGCATTGTCATAAAAAACACCTCAAAGTAAAGAAGAAAAAAAATTCAAAAGCTACGTGGATTCCAAAAAAAGGAAAATCAAAGTTTCCATTCGAGCTTCCAAAATTCTCATGCTTCCCTCCATTTCATCACCCTTGCCTCTCATATTTTACACTTTTCACTCCATCTTGCCTTATCCCAATGCATATTAGCATCTCCTCATCTCTAATGACATGATTAACAGAAATCTAGAACTTACTCTCCCTAAGCATTTAGAGCATGGGAAATCTGACAAACCATTAAGATGCATCCACAAGGATATTTGTGGGTCTCACTTAAGTGATCTTTCCTTAACCATGGATCTCTTGACAATTGGATACTACTAGTTTTGATTCTACAACTTCTCAGCTGACAACTACTACAAGATACTGTGCTCTTAGAGATACTACTAAAGGGGAACAACTCAAAGAGCCTATCAATGCTCTTCACTTGAAAAGATTCTACAGCTAAGACATTTCTTGTGTGCTCATGTACATACTTATTGATCTTAAAAAAATCCAAAAAATGGTATATTGTCAAAAAATCCTAAAAATTACAAAATGTTCTGAAAAAATGATCATCTTAGTGAAAACCTGGTAAACAGGCACTTTGATGTATCTATTATCTTGATGAAAAATTGGCAAACAAGTGCCTCGATAATACTCAAAAAAATATAAAAATATAAAAATACAAAAAAAATGAAATATTCAAAAAAGTACAAAAAAAATCAAAAAAGAGAAAAGAACCAAAAAAATTGAAAAGAAAAAAAATGTGTCATTGATGAAAATCTGGCAAATAGGTGTCATGGTAGCAAAAATAAAATCTCTGCCAAGATGGTGAAAACCTGGTAAACAGGCACCTCTTGTTCCCTAGTGCTATACCTATTGTAGCACTGCTTGGCTCTTGCTTTCTTGCTTTAGTTTGCTTTCCCACTTTCCTGCTTTAGTCCATTTCCTGCTTTAGTTTGCTAGATCATGCACTTTCTTTTAGTTATCTTTGATATTTTTCTTGACTCTTCATGGATTGGAACTAGTCACACTTGGGGGCACCTTCTTGGTTTAGGGGGCATTGTCTTATCACATCCGGAAGTTTTGTTTGTGCATCAGTCACCAGTGATTCTTGATGAGTTTGCCTGCTAATGCCTAGCTACTTTTGAGATTTCTCTCTTTGAGGATCTCTCATGTATCGATTGCCAGTGGTTTCCAATGTGCCTACCTACTGATACCTAGCTCTCACTTGAACCCCTCTCTTTTTGGATCTCTTCCTTACATCAGTCACCAATGGTTCTCACTATGTTTGCTTGCTGATGTTTCATTCATGATTGGTTCTCTCTTTCAAGAATCCTCCTTGTATCAGTCACCAGTGGTTCTCACTGTGTCCACCTACTGATACTTGGTTAGTGCTCCAATATCTCCTTGAGACTTCATTTCTTGTGATGGTCACCAGTGGTTCTCACTGTGTCTGCCTACTATCACTATCTCGTTAAGACTTTGAACGTTGTACAATTCTAATTTGACTTCAATCTGCTAAAACTAAAATTGAAAATTGGATTTTTAATTCTTTGAAGCATGCTGAGCTTTTGTTTTATGTGTTTGTCTTTTGCTTTATCATTTCTCCTTGAGCAACCCTAAGATGTCTTCTTGACCGAGAGAAGCGAAGACTAGGGGGATGATCTTTCCTTTGCTTTTTGTTTGTTGGTTCTTCTCCTTATCTATTTTGAGTGACTTCTTTTTGCTACAAGTAAAATTGCAAATGTTTGTCCTGCTAAGTGAACGTAAGGGTCACTGCGAGCATTCTTTGGCAAAAGAAGCAAATCTTGTGTGTCTGGCATGTTTGTATGCAAGAAACATTTAGGTCATTCTAGCAATTGTGCTTTGATGCTTATGATTACTTGCTAAATCAAAAGGAATAGGTGTTCAAGTCATTCTGGCTTCTTGTGCCTTAATGCTTACACCTCATTCTAAAAAATCTAAGATTAATGTCATATTCATATTCAAATGATTGCAATGTCAGTGAGGATTGTATGGCATCTTGTGATCATCTCGTACCTAAAAAATCTATGATGATAATACGTTGAGTCAAAAAATCAAGTCCTAGGGATTGCATGTTCATTCTAGGCTTGCATCTAGCTTAAGCTTACATTTTTCATTCTAGGCTTGCATTGAGATAGTATTTCGTGCTCTCTTGATTATCTTCTTCTAGATCCATTCATCGAAGGTTGTCATCTTTTGTCCTGATTTCATCATGATTGCACAAGTTTTCGGGATTGAAATCAAAATCTGACATCTCTAAATGGCTCAAAATCATGTTTTAAAATTCTAGGATCCTTTGGGATCAGACGCTTGTGCAATCGACCTTCTAGCTTCATTTTCTTGCTAGAATCTCATCTCATCATCATCTTCTCAAGATCTTCAATATTTTCATCAAAGTCAAATCTGGTCAAACTTGGTCAACATGACCTCCCACTTGCTCCAAATTGCTTCTGCAACTTCTTGAATCTAGTCTAATTACTTCTATTCTACAATGTCTTGTTGTCAATCATCCTTTTGATATGTCATCTTTCAATTTGATGCCCAAGGGGGAAAGATGATTACATCATTTGAATCTTGTCAAACCAATCTCATATTAATCTGATCTGAATCAAAGTCCTCATTGCTTGGGGCATCTCATCTCTAGGGGCATCTTTGCGCCTCTCATCTTGTCATCAAACTTTTAGGTATCTGAGCAATCTAACTTGGATCCTTAGGAATCAAGCTTCATTCTAGAGATGGTTCTTTAAATCTCATTAGGTATTGGGGCAATCTAACCCTAATTCTTGAAAGTCAAGCTTCATTCTAGAGATGGCTCTCGAAATCTCTTTTTAGACCATTATCTAGGCAATCTAACCTAGGTCTCGGAGAGCTAAGCTTTGTATTGGGGCATTCTAACCCTGATTCTAGAGATTAGTCCTAAATCTACATCTGTCATCATTTGATCAATGGGCATTGGGGCAACCTAACCCTGATTCTAGTCTTCTCTCAAGTGGTAATTAGACCTTTGTCTTCGCAATATAACTTAGACTTCAAAGAATCGTGCTTCGTTCTAAAGTTGGTTCTACATCTTGATCTATTTTGGTGTCTTGGCATCCTAACCTTGACCGCTGAGGGTTAAAATCCATTCTGGGGATAATCCTAAAACCTCATCTGTCACATCAGACTATTCTTTGAATCAACGAGTTGCTTGCACATCAATTCAAAGAGGGGCAAATGTAATACCCCAAAATTGGCACCTTGTAATTTCAATCAATTTTGGTGCATTTTCTTCAATTTTACATCATTAAAGTCCTATTTTACTAGGAAATTTTCTCTCTCCTTCCTGACTTTATTTGACTTGGTGTCAATTGCAAAAACCCTAAATTGCATTAATCTTACACTATAATTTATTCCTAAGTATTCAACTTTATTAGCTAAATAATCCCTATGATAAATTGATTTAATTCTAAAGTCCTAAGTGCTTTAAATTAAATTAAAACCACCCCATTTATCTAATACACATAAAATGAATTAATATTATTTAGTTATTTGAATGGATTATCTTATTTGGATTTAATAATTTAAAATATTTGAAAGGTCACCCATATATGGCAATAATTCATTCTTTTAATTAAGTAATTTCTCAATATTTGTCTCAAAGAGAAATGAAGAGTTTGTTGGAAATTTATCTATACTAAGATATATGACTAGATATAGTGTTGTCATTATGGAAACAAAGTCATATAATAGTTTAGAGTCAGCACACCAAGTGTAAAGATCAGAAATCAATTAAGTGTTGAAGACTAGACAGCATACACAACACTAGAGACTCAGAGCATTAGTGCACATGTGTACAGATGAATTAAGGTATGCACCCTAGAAGTTAAGGTTGTTAGAGTATACTTATGCTTAGTCTAAGAGCACATAAGTAGATATGCCAAGATGTAAAAGTTACAGTCAGTTGAAGTTACACAGCCAGTGTGTGCCAGCAGAGAACAGAGCATAGAGCTGACAGTGACTATTATGGTTTACGATTATAAATTAATGTTGTAGAGGTTATGCACCCATTGTATTTAGGTTGCTGACATATGTACATGTATAATTGTAAGCATGCTTAAGCCAATTCATTTGGAAGCGTTATTTGTAATTAGTTATAGGGCTGACCTAATTGTTTTATTTGTATAAGCATATAATTATGAGATGTGCCCATTGTATTCAGCATGGAAGTTGTAATAGAGTTGTGAGAAGTAGAGTAGAGGTCTGCAAAGTAAGCATAAGATGTATTAGAGCTTTTCTAGAGGTCAAAGCATCAGTGCACCAAAGGAACTGATCTGACAAGAAGTGTCATAGTGACAGTTCACTGGCAGATATAGTGTGTATCTGATTCAGAGGGTTGTAGCCTTCATCATTTGAGTAGTGAGCTCTAGGACAGTGAGTCCACTCCCCTAATAGGGATCATTTTAAAAGACTCCTAACAAGGTCTGACCCTTAACAAGGTCTACTATACTAAAAGTATTGTAAAGCTACTCCTAACAGGGTAAAGGATCTTCTAACAAGAATCACAAAGCACTAGTGTAGATTATTAGTGGGTATCAATTCCCACTGAGGTTTTTACCTATTTGGGTTTCCCCATAACCATATTGGTGTCATGTGTTGATTTCATGTTTCATGTTTATGTGAATGTTTAATTCGGTACTTAAGCATTTATAATTCAGTATTCAGATTAAAGTAAAAAGGTAAAATATAGTGAACACTGATTCACCCCCCCTCTCAGTGTTCCCACTCCTAACAATTGGTATCAGAGCTCTGGTCCTCAAAAAAGAAGTTTAAACACTTGAGGAGATCATGGACAAAGTAGATATGAAAAATTTGAAGAAGAATCTTGAAGCAGCTCTTGAAGACCTAGACAATTCAGAAAGAGAAATTGAAGAACTAAAGGAAAAAGTTAGTGATGCTCAATTAGTTATCAAAAGACTAAGAAAATATTTGAAAGGATGCTCTAATAGTGAACTTGAAGAAAAATTCAAGAAGTTGAGTGAAGAAAATGCATCCTTGTTAAGTCAGATTGAAGAATTAGATGACAAACTGATGAACAATCAAGATGTCTACAATGAACAAGTCAAGGAGAACCTTCAACTGAATGCAGAACTAAGGGAAGCTAACTTAGAAATCTTGGAGCTAAAGAATATCAAAGAGAGCTTGGAATCTAAATTGAAGAAGTCAATGGATCATATTGACAAATTACACACTAGTGCTAAATAGATTGAATCACAGTTGTATGCAAGAAGAATCAAAGGAGACACTAGCTGCATTGGATAAAATGAAGCATAGAATCAGATTGCAGTATGTGAGAAAGAAAGGATTCACAAAAGAACTCTACTGATGATGAGAAGACTGAAGATCAAACCAAAGACAATAGTGATCCTCCTAAGAATGAGCACAAGCTTGTAGAACACATCTATTTTGAATGTAACAAGCATGGACACATTGCAAGGAACTGTACAGAGGTAAAAACTTTCAATGGCTACTATTATACATGTAATAGATTTGGTCACAGAGCAATAAATTGCAAGACTGGTAAGAAGAACAAGATTCAACGTGATCAAAGAAATCAGAATCAGACCAATGCAAGAAGTTCTTAGAATGTTACATGTCAGATATGTAACAATAATGGTCACTTAGCTAGAACATGTAGAATGGTGACTCATGTCAATGTGCCAAGGAATAATAGACCTCCAGTGATTTGTCACACCTATAACAAGGCTGGACATATCTCAAAGTTTTGTAGATCAAGGATAGTTAAGAGGCATAGTCAAGTTTGTAAAAGCCTCAGAGGATGCAAGCTTGATTTAGGTAGAAGGAAAGGACAATATTGTTGAGAATGTATTGGATGCATCCCAAGTGTTGAATGAATGGCCCTCAAGGTCATAGGGGGAGATAATTTAGCTCTAGACCCTTGTGTGGCTGGTATAATCATCCTCAAAGTATGTGTCTTTGGACTTAAGCTATTGGAGTATATAGGAACCCTTGTGCAAGAGCACACATGCTAATTGTTAGCAAAACTCAAGTTTGAAAATTTGAAGTGATAGCCTGGTTTACACGAGTTGCATTAACAGTGAATTTCTTACTTTAAGTGCACAAAATTTGTTTTCTCACTCATTGCATTCATACTCAGAGCGATTGGAGAGCAGATTGAGCCTTGGAAGTTATTGTGAAGATTTGGAGATTGAGCTATTAGTAATTGTAGTGCATTTAATTGGTTGCAAGAAACCCTAGCTTGGTGTGCTGATTCAAAAGCCGTCAAAACATCTTAGAAATCATTTGGAAAGCAAATATCAAGTAAGTCATGGCCACTCCTATTGTTTTTGATGTTGCTAAGAAGAAGAGGTATGTTTTCAAGAGGCACCCATTTAAATCAACCCTAGATGATTTAGAGGGAGCATTTTCCCACATGCCAATGGGCGTCATGCATGTAGAAGACATAAGGGCTTACATCTATTGTAAGAAGGAACCTATTGGACTAGATAGGTTAAGGGCACACATGGACACAATGTTGAAACCTAAAAAAATGTTCATGGATGAATACACAAAATGGAATGATCACCCCATTTTTGAATATGCCATGGCATATGAATTCTATGAAACTAAATGGATTAAGATATTGTTGAGCTGAATCCATGATGACTTGTTTTGGATTGGAGATGTACTAGTAAGAATAATAGGAGACCTAATTCATGAGATGATAGGCCTTTCTAAGATAGGCACCATCCTTCTTGTGGCTAAGGATGTTAGGAAAATGGTGGAGCAAGTGTGTAAATATAGAAGTGATAAGAACGGCATGACCATTGAGCCTATAGAGCAACCAGACATTAAGTTGATATCAATGATATTGGGTTACAAATTTCATCATACCAGCAGGGTGAATAGTGTGTTTGCGGGAACTATTCTAGCAGCCATCCATCTTGTGCAAGAAGATGGAGATTTCAACTTGTGTGAGATCTTGCACGCACAATTGATAGACAATATCAAGGCCATAAAACATGATAAGACTAAGGTATTTAGGTTTGGGTCCCTAATCATCTATATGTACCTTCATATAGTTGGTAAAGTGTCAGACTTGTATCTAGACAAGTGCATTCCTACCATGCCATAGATATCAAACAAGGAATCCACATAAAGCACACTTAGAGACTACATTACTTTGGAATTGAAGACTTTCAAAGCAAGAATGCAGATGAGGTATAAGATTCCTAAAAGTATTGTAGAGAAGTATAAGGATACAATATGCTTCATGGTGGAGATTGATACTACATGTATGGAAGTTGTGGAACCTAGATTTAAGTGGATTCATCCACTTGGGTATGAGGTTGAAGAACAAGTTCTTGAAGCTTATGCACAGGTACTACTATTAGCCCCTAAGGATGATAATGAACCTAGGTGGGGAACCTATGAAGAGAAGACTAGAGAAGTTGATGCTAAGTTGAACAGTGTTGCAACAAAGAGAAAGGTTGCAAAGGTCACATCAAAGATTTTAAGAATACATGGTATATCACAAGCAGATCTTGATAAAGAAAGGGATGAAAAGATTGCCCTAGAATTAAAGAGCACAACAGAAGAACAAGAAGATCCCAAGGTGAAAAAGATAAAAATTGAGAAAGATGACAGTCAGAAGGATAAAGAAGACAGTACTCCTTCTGCACCCAAAGATACTCCTCCAGAGTATAAGCCTTTATTCAAAAGGAAGAAAGAAGCTAGCACTAGTCATCCATCCTCATGAGCATTAAGGAGCAAGAAAAACACTCAAGCACTGCCTCAGGTAGGATTCAGGCCTAGCCTCAAAGTTCTAAATACAAGAATTGTTGATGAGGGAAGAATTGATCAAGTAGGAAAGTTCTATGAATCTTACAGTGAGATTGACAAATCAGAAATTTATAGTATGATTGTCAAACATTTGATCAAGTTCAAGAAAATAGTCCTTGAACTGAAAACATAAATTCTAGATAAAGTATGGGATATTTTGAAAAATCTAAAGAGACAAGCTAATGAGGAAGATCAAAGAATAAGGGAAAAAGTATTAGAAGATACTTTGCCTGTATGTTCTAAAGAAGAAGTGGAACTGATATTGAATTTGGTGAAGCCACACCTTAGAACAAAAATGAGAACTCTTCATATCATGAACAAGGACTATGAGTTGATAATGAAGGAAATAGAAAAATCATTTGAGAAGGTTTTGTTAGAACAACAGATCAAACCACCTATTGTGCCCATCACTCATGCACCCATCAAGGAAGATAAAGTGGTAGAGCTCACTAATGTACCAATGACAGGTCCTTAGGACTCAGCGCCCATAGTAGAAACTCAAATAGAAGCAGACCAGTCTGCGCCCATGATTGAATCACCCAAAGACAACATAATTATCATAGATAATGTGGAAATAGCCATGGTGGCTACTAATAAGGAGTTGGACAAGTTTGAGGAAGCATTTGTCAGCACTAAGGAAGTAGAAATCCTATGCAGCAATATCCCTCCCACTCAGCAAGAAGAAGTAATCATAGAAGATATATCTGATGAAGAAAAGAAAGGAGTAGAGGTGGAAAATAAAGATGAAACTTATGTTGATCTGGTCAAGGTAAAGCAAGAAATGATGGATAGCACTCCCATCACTCCCTCCTCAACATTGTTGTCAAGTTTCACACCTGACACTAGTAGTTTGGACTCCTGGAAGGAAGAAGACCTAATTAAGTTCAGCGTCCTAGCTATGGAGAAGGCTAAGGAGAAACAAGTAATGAGAAATCCTCTCCTGGTGGAATTAGTAAATATTTTGAATAGTTTTCTGCTAGAGGATAAGAAGATGGGAAATGTACATTCAGTTGATGATGTGAGCATAGTCATCTCTCAGTTCAAAGTCAATTTTTCAAACCTAGAAGAATCTGCGGCCATAGTAGCAGAGGAGAAGTACTTAAAGAAGAGAATCAATGAACTGATGAATAATTTTGCACTAGACTTGAACTCACTTAAGTCTGGTCAAGCATCATTGAAGGAATTTGCAGACCAAGGAAGGAAAGTCATTGCAGAATCCATGGATCAGGATAAGCTCATTGATGCCCATCTTAAGAAGATCAAAGATGCAGAGGCAATGATTGAGAAGGTGAAGATTTAAGTGCTAGACACATCCACTAATGTAAACATATGTAACAATTTCTATCAAGGACAATTGGATATAATTGAGAAAGAAGAAAAATAAATGGAGAAGATAAGGTCTAGACAGACTCAATTGAGAAATGCTCTTGTGCCCTCTCTAGACATTCTGAGTCAAAAATAAAGGAGATTGATATGACCATGATAACCTATGATCAAGGTCCAAGCATAGAATTGGAGAAGATGGAGAAGCTACAATATGCATTATGCGCCCATCTATAGATAGTTAATTCTCTAATAACCTTTTGGAAGAAGGAGATCCAAAAACTCAAGATTGCATATCCAGATGTTTTCCCTCAGTAAGTGTATGTAGATAAAGTTTTTGAAGCACCTTTGTCATTAATTTCAAAGGGGGAGTTGTATAGAATATGGAGTACATATATGTATATGGAGATATAAGAGTATGTATAAAATGTATAAAAGACAAAAAAAATTTGTATCAAGGGACAGTTAGAGACTTATCCATATTAGTTTGTTGCCATCAATGACAAAGGGGGAGATTGTTGGAAAGTTATCTATACTAAGATATATGACTAGATATAGTGTTTTCATTATGGCAACTAAGTCATATAATATTTTGGAGTCAGCGCACTAAGTGTAAAGATAAGAAATTAGTTAAGTGTTGAAGACTGGACATCATACAAAGCACCATAAACTCAGAGCATCAGCGCATGTGTGTACAGATGAATTAAGCTATATGCTTTGGAAGTTAAGGTTGTTAGAGTATACTTATGCTTAGTCTAAGAGCACATAAGTAGATATTCCAAGATGTAAAAGTTATAGTCAGTTGAAGTTACACAGCCAGTGTGTGCCAGTAGAGAACAGAGCATAGAACCGACAGTGACTATTTTGGTTTGCGATTATAAATTAATGTTGTAGAGGCTATGTGCCCATTGTATTTAAGTTTCCTACATATGTACATGTATAATTTTAAGCATGCTTAAGCCAATTCATTTGGAAGCGTTATTTGTAATTAGTTATAGGGCCGACCTAATCATTTTGTTTGTATATGTGTATAATTATGAGATGCACCCATTGTATTCGACATGGAAGTTGTATTAGAGTTGTGAGAAGTAGAGAAAAGGTATGAAAAGTAAGCATAAGATGTATTAGAGCTTTTTTAGAGGTCAAAGCATCATCGCACCAAAGGAATTAATTTGACAAGCAGTGTCACAGTGATAGTTCACCGGTAGATATAGTGTGTATCTGATTCAGAAGGTTGTAGCCTTCATCATTTGAGCAGTGAGCTCTAGGATAGTGAGTCCACTCCCCTAATAGGGATCATTGTAAAAGACTCCTAATAGAGTCTGACCCTTGACAAGGTCTACTATACTAAAAGTATTGTAAAGCTACTCCTAACAGGGTAAAGTATCTTCTAACAAGGATCACAAAACACTAGTGTAGATTATTGGTGGGTATCAAGTCCCACTGGGATTTTTACCTATTTGGGTTTCCCATAACCATATTTGTGTCATGTGTTGATTTCATGTTTCATGTTTAATTTAGTACTTAAACATTTATAATTCAGTATTCAAATTAAAGTAAAAAGGTAAAATACAGTGAACACTGATTCACCCCCCCCCCCTCCCCCCCCCCCTCTTAGTGTTCCCATTCCTAACAGAGTCAACCATTTCATTTCAAGAAACTCTTCATCCTCTTCCTAGGATTTTCTATATTATGAACCTTCTCTTTCATTCAAAGCTTTTGTTGCATAATTAGATCAATTTCCATTTCTAGTTGATTGCATTCTCATTTAATATAGTTTGCTTATTGTTTTTAGATTAATTCTCATATCTCTTTCAAGTTCTTAGATTAAAATCTGCATTTCATTCTTAGATTAATGACATATTCATCTTAGTTTAATTGCATCCTCATATAGCTTAATTTCTCATTTTGTTCATCTTTCAAGCTTTCAAAAATCTTTCATCTTAGTTTGGTCTTTTGGTTGTTGGCTCTCATTCTGAGAGTAATTCAAACACCCCGGCTAATTAGGAGGCAACAGGTCGAATCGATAGAATCTTGTGTATTGAGTAATTCATACTCATCTTTATGATTTGATGATTGAGTAATGACTATGTTGTGTATATGGCTGGATTAGAGGTCCACGTTCAGCTATAGATAGTTGGAATGTGAAAGGAAGAATAAGGATGATGTTCCTCTCACATTGACATGTGATGCAGAGAGGGATCTACAATCCATTCAAATCTTCATTTCTTTTATAAACTATCTTAATTCAACATCAAAATATTCTTAATGTCCACACATCTCATTTATCTTTAGTGAATTGAAGACTATAATCTTGGCATTTTCACAAGATGATGATATGAACTCAATATAACAACATTGATTTAAGAATACTTCCCTGGTTTAGTCACTGAACCAACTCACCAATAGTTGAGTTGTATGCACTGGTTCTTTGTGCCTTGCTGGTCTACTGAAACCTGGTTCCACCACCTTCCTTTACAACAAATATAGAGTTCAATATATAATGCTATTCGATGGTCATTTTGGAAATGATACCCAATAGCACTTGAGTCACTACTTGTTGTAAACTAAGTGCTCACTGGTTCTTCGCGGACAGAGATTGGTGGCAACACCAATGTAGGTTTGTTAAAGCACGGAACCACAACCTTTCGTTAATTCCAAATGTTGATCATATAATATAAGGATCTTCAAACATTATTTGCGAATGATCTTCGGTATCTTGTAGCTTACTCTGTGCTATAGACATAGGACTACGGTCTTTATGACTGTCACAAAACTAGCACCGGCCTATCTCCTTGTGTCATAATACCATTCACTATTTCCACATTTGAACCAGGGTCCCACTTATATTCTTTGGCCTCCCAAATACTAGTGACCCTGTACGCATATACTCCCACAACAAATTGATTCTATTTTATCCCAAATCGAGACTATTATGCAATCATCAAAATTGAATACTTTTCAGAATTCAAAATAACAAGTACTATTTGAATTTGGGTTCTCCAAATCCAACACTTGTCGGTTTGCTTCTAACTGAATAAGTAACTGATTTCTTGAATCCCTTACCAAGAGATAATATTAACATTAAAAATAATCATTAATACTTTCCCAAATACACGACCGTTAATGACTGCAAATCGGGACTGTCATAAATTGTTTTGGTGTTAAAACATTCAACATTTAAAACTGTCGATAGCTCTTTACCAACAGTGTCATGAAATCGCTACTTAACAAAACTAAACTTTCACATTCCGGAAAGATAATATCAACACCCGATTCCAATAAATATTAAACTTCTTCAAACAAGGCTTGATACCAAAACTGACTCGTATTCAATCAAAATAGAGCATTAAAAACTGATCAACGATCACCATGAACAACAAACAAATAGATACCAAATGTAACATACTTCTGAAATATTACTAGATCCATTTTTACATTTGTCAAAATCAAACAACCATTAAAGAACAGAGAAACGTAAACAATAAATTGAAGAATCGAAGTTTATTAATAGAAACTTTAATTCTTTCTGTCCATTATTCCTTTCTCTATTACATTATTTCATTCTCATTTCTCTATCTTTCCCTCCTATATTCTCCTTCTCTCAGTTTCTTGAATTGTATACATAAACAACTTTCAAAACCGAATGCAACCGATAACCGACTCTCAAACTAACTCTTAAAAATTGAAACTTCTAAACTAACTTACTACGCAAACTAACTCATTATAATTCTTCTATCGGTAATGTATCATGGGGTTGACAATGTCAACTTCATGATTATACAAACTTTGGATTTATTATATTTTAAACACTTACTTCTACCGACCAACTATATTAATAAAAATAAACATTTAAACTTAGACTCAATCCAACCATTAGATTATGAAAATTAATCATTGGAAATCCATGTAGAATCTTGTATCTTTGAGATGATTGGAGTCATGGGAATGCACCTGCATCATGCTCCCCATGACAAAAGAATTCAAGTCCCTTTGAATTAGCTTCTTTTGATACTTCCAGTTCCATGGTGGGATGTTTCCTCCTGCATAAAATATGTCAGATAAAACCAATAGTTCACCTCCATCAAGATGAACACTGAATTGATCCTCCAAGAAAATGTCTTCATCTTCATTTCTAGCCACTAAAAAGACTCCTTCATTGTGAACAATTTTCATGTCATCCTCCATGCTCACTAAGACGAATGGCTTTTCATGTGAGATCACAACATCCACCATTTGACCATTGTAAACCATGTCCTCAAGCTTTCCTAGAATCAAATCAATGTTACCCAAATCAACAATTGTCTCAGCATCTTTATCTTCAACTGGAACTGATACTAAACAAAACTGAACTTTCAACATTCCGAAAAGACAATATCAACACCCGATTCTAATAATTATTAAACTTCTTCAAACAAGGCTTGATACCAAAACTAACTCGTATTCAATCAAAATAGAGCATTAAAAATTGATCAATGATCACCATGAACAACAAACAAATAGATACCAAGTGTAACATACTTCTGAAATATTACTAGATCCATTTTTACATTTGTCGAAATCAAACAACCATTAAAGAACAGATAAACGTAAACAAGAAATTGAAGAATCAAAGTTCATTAATAGAAACTTTAATTCTTTCTTTCCATTATTCCTTTCTCTATTACATTGTTTCATTCTCATTTCTCTATCTTTCCCTCCTATGTTCTCCTTCTCTTGGTTTCTTGAATTGTATACATAAACAACTTTCAAAACCGAATGCAACCGATAACCGACTCTCAAACTAACTCTTATAAATGGAAACTTCTAAACTAACTAACTTACTACGCAAACTGACTCATTATAATTCCTCTATCGGTAATGTATTGTGGAGTTGACAATGTCAACTTCACGATTATACAAACTTTGGATTTATTATATTTTAAACACTTACTTCTACTGACCAACTATATTAATAAAAATAACCATTTAAACTTAGACTCAATCCAACCATTAGATTATGAAAATTAATCATTGGAAATCTATGTAGAATCCTGTATCTTTGAGATGATTGGAGTCACGAGAATGCACCTGCATCAACATGGAAGAGAAGAAGGTGGAAGGGAAAGACACATGTCAAGTGTCTCACAAAGACCAAAGAGAGGAAGAGGGAAATACTTTTTCCTCGTGAGGACTCTTGGAACAAGTATCCTATGAGTCACCTTTGACCCTTAGAGGTGGCTTGATTAGCCACCTAGGAATAGGGATTGTCTCTTGACTTGGTTTGAGAGAAGACATGTGGTCATGAGACCAAGTCTTTTGAGGCCACATAGCCCTTAAAGATAGGACACATGTGGGTGAGGATAATGATTAATAAATAATTAATAATAATTATTTATCTTAGCCAGGGTGATGTGTCAGATGACTAGGTAGATGAGGTAGATTAGGGAACTTAGTCATAATTAGTGATTGTGTAGTTGGTTTAATCACTTTAATAGACTATTTAGAGGACTTAGGAGAGGAGAATAAACTATAGTGAATCTATTAAATAAATTAAATAATTTATTTAATAAATAGAGGAATATATATTAATTAAATAATAAATATTCAATTAATTCATCAAGTCAATATTTAATTAAATAATAAATATTTAATTAATTAATGAGGTCACTTTTTAGTGTATACATTTTGCCCCTCTTTGAAATAATGTGATGGTCACATTGTTTCAAAGAAAAATTCAAGCATTTTTGCCCCTACCCCAGACAATGTCTCAGACGACCTATGCATGCCCCCTCTAGAGATTGATTGACAAAAAAATTAATTTATTTGATTTGATTTTTTTTTAAAAAAATTTTAACCATCTGGTTTGACAATCAATCGCATGAAAGAAATGGGAGGAAATATTGGTGAAAATGAGGTGATTTGGAAAGAAACAGATAGGTAGAGTCTACACATCAAGCAAAATGGGTCCACAGGGTATATATAGGGCTAATGGGTTCACAAGAGGGTCATTGTGCATACTTGTCATTTGGAGATTGGAGCTAGTGGAGAGAGCACATCAGAGCTGAGAAGATGTCATTCCCACTATCCGATCACCGATTTGAGAGGGTCAGATGCTTTGACAGAACACTTGATTTAGGAAACTCGGTAGTTGACTCAATCCTCTATGTGATTTTGATGATTTGATGATTTTGCAGTAGAATTTTAGGGTGTTTAGATTAGATTGAATGAATAGTTAGTTTAGAAAAGTTTTTGTTTTTGAAGCGCCGAACAAATGTGGAGTTGTGGTGCATGTATGTGTAGCAACAAACCATGTTTGCATAGCAAACAACTGTTTATGTGTAGCAAACAGTTGTTTCTCTGCATATGTGTTAGGCAGCCATGCATATCTTTTTTAGAATTTTTTTGCTGTGTATATGCCAAATAAAAGTGTGCATATGTTGTTTCAGCACATTTATGCTAATGCACTGCACAAATGTTTAGGGGAACTGTGCATGTGTGAAATCAATGCAAGTGTAAGGGGTTCCTGTGCAAGCATGTTTCTGTGCTATGCATTTGTATTTAGGTGGTATACCATAGGAGTGCTTCATTATCAGTTGGTGTTACATTGCTCCATGTTTGGGCATGGGAGCACATTGCAGTGACAAGACTAGTAGCTTTGAGGTTTTGAGGCACAGGGCAGCCTTATATCTTTTTGTATGCATCCATCCAGACTTAGCATAAGCTAGTTCATTTAGAGTTTTGGTGATACACATTTGATACCAATGATTCAGTGACTTGGAGACCCTACCTTGGGTGTAAGCTGTGGGATGATGAGCAAAAACTTGGATTTTTCTTTGAGTCGAGATGGTTCATAGGGAGGATGCCTTATATTATTGAGAGGTAGTTGGTTAGCTAGGTCTTGAGACAGTTTGACAGGATGCAGGGATTACTACAAGGGGTCACAGAGTTTTCCCACATACATCAAGAGTGGCAAGACTTGGGGCCCATGGAATCTTTTGAGATTTCTCAGCAGGAGTTCCTAGACATGTCATTTTAGGCATGGTCCATGAGACAGGGGGTTGTAGACCCAGGTATGATAGCTGACTATGAGAGGTACCTTAGGGAGCACTCATTCATGAGTTTGACTGATCCGTCACAGAGACCACCCGAGAGAGATATCGTAGAGAGACACTAAGACAAGTAAGGAGGCTAGGACAGGAGAGGCCGAGTGAGGGGTAGAGATGCTGGTAGAGGCCATGGTGGTGATGGAGGTGATGATGAGGATGGTGGTGATGGCAGAGGTAGGGGAGATAGAGTTGGGCCTCGAATGAGAGGTAGAGGTGTACCACTAAGGATATTGATGCCACCCCCAGTGAGATAGGTACAGGGAAAAGTACCAGCAAAGGGTGTCACAGGTGCCCCATTATAGGTTCTAGTGGGTGTCATGGGACAAATACCAGTAGCTATCTCAATATAGGTAGATCCAACAAGACAGGCACCGGTATAGGATGAGGCTGATATTATACTTGGGCAGGAGATACTGGTGTAGGGTGGATAGGATAAATAGGATGAGCATATGTCAGATGTGGATGCATAGGATGATCATGCAAAGATGGATATAGTTGGACATGATCCCTACCTATAGAGGGACACTCCGGAGGAGGAGGATTTAGACATTGATTCATTTCTAGTCAAACTAGCAATGACATAGGTACAAGAAGACTATGTCCTTGGACTAGAGAGATAGGTAGAGACATTGGAGAGGGAGAACATCATGATCAGGCATGACAAAGATGTTTCCATAGAGAAATTAGGGGAGTCCGAGGCACTATTAGATGAGCTGCAAAGGATAGAGGACTTGGGACCTCATGGAGATAGTCTTCATGAAATGGTGCGGGCTAGGAAGGAGATCTCCTACTGGCGGTATGCATATAGACATGTCATACCTAGTGATCAATGGATTGGGAGCTTTAGAGAGAGCTCTTTTGTAGTTAGGATAGTTGTTCATGAGAGGCAGGGATTGACCAGTAGTGGAGGGATATCATCATGTCCTCCTAGAGCACCAACAGGTTCAGGAGATTCGGCAGGAGCTTCAGGTTCAGGTGGTTCAGCAGCATGAGGTATTATTGCATCTTGCAGGCAGTGATAGACTGAGTCTGGAGGCAGTGGCTCATAGATAGATGGCATCATTGTATATGGATTAACATTGTATCATTATATTATTGAATTGATGAACACTCTTGGACATATTATCATTTATGAGATATCATTGGACATTTGGATATTTTATTTATTTTATATGGACTCTATATGATGGATTATATATATGATGATGCAGTTCTGTCATGATTTCCTTTGATGATTATATATACATGTGCATACTAATATATGTAGGATGTGATGATGTACTCTGATATGCATAGTATGTATCTTCTATAATGTTTTTACTTTCTTGTGATTGCATAATGGTTAATGATCTAGCATATGATGATGATACGTATATGAATGCATGTCTTAAATGATTATTTATGCAATGCGATGTGGTACGAATGTAATGATGTATGTAACAATGATGAATATGACAATGTAAGTAATGGATCATAAATGAATGATGTAATGTGATGTAATGTAAATGATATTGTATATAATAAATGAAAAGGCACCTAAATATGGTAAAATATAATAACCTACAACATGATAAATAAAATGGGATAAAATGATAGTCATGATGAAATGTCACTTTAAATGATCAAAATATGCATGTTAATATATATGGGTAATATATAAATGAACACACTTAATGAAGATAATACATTTCCTAAATGAATTACACAAAATTATTAAGTGTGATAATAAAAATGGAACATGCAAAAAGTTTTAAAATGCAAGATAAAAACTTAATGTTTTTTTTGCCCAAATGTCCTCAACTTAAATAATAATGTATCTAACACAAGAAGAATCAACCAGGAGAACAGATGACCTAATAAGAAATATAACGTACAAATCCCTATAAAAGGAGCACTGATATGCAATATGAGTCAGCTAATTGTAATGCAAAATGAAATATGAAATGAGTGTCTCCATAACTTCATGAACATCTTAGAACTTCATAATAAATTGGAATTTAATTTTCATCATTGAGTTCGTTATGTTGCAAGGGAATGCAAACATCATGGTATAATTAAACCAGGATGACCTCAGCACTTCTTGCATGGAGTTTAATATAGCAAACTTGACAAGCATCTAGGTATAATTGAACCGAGATGACCCGAGTTTCATTTGCATAACAGACAAGGAATATTTCCCCCCTCCATCGAGGAACAAATATTTGGAGTCGAGGTATGTGTGGTGTATCACCATTAATAGAATTTGTATAACAACATGATTTGTATGTTTTCAAGACTATTAAACTGATGAAGGCACTTATGCACAGACACCCCAATTACTTGTTCCTTCAACTTCATCGAAAAATATCCCACAAATAGCAATCAAAGAAAAATATCATGCCCCATCCCGACTATTCTAATCAATGACATATGGGAGTTTCAAAGTCATGTCAAAATATCCCAGAATAGCATAGGAAACATGCTAACAATAAAATCCAGATATGAATGCATAATCTACAACAAATCATTCTAACATTTCTTCCATGAATATACATTTCTTTTCCAAAAGATAGTGATTAGGTATATTGATCAAGTTGACTGATGTACAGTTAGATGTATAGATAAGTGGTCATGTTTTGAAGGATAGATCAAAGAGTACAATTCATCATGAGGATATCATTGTGTAAGAACGTTTGAGTGTGTTTGCTTGTCTTGTGAAAATACACCATTTTTGTCCTCTAAGAGTCGTGACTATCATAGATCCACTTCCCAAACAAGGTTGAGGACATGCCCCCAGCTAGGTAATGGACTGACTTATTATGGATGAACAAGGACACAACAAGACTAGGATGAAGACCAAGACATTAGACCAAGCTATGATGGGGTTTTATTATGGATAGATACAATGGATAGTGCTATGAACTGGCCATTTTATTATGATATATACATGGTGGAAATGGTGATTGACTAACCATTTTATTATGGGTATATATAATGAACAAACATGCTAGAATAATCCTAATAGACAGAGGAGCTAACTCGTCACACATGGCACCTGTTTCCAGGTTTTCACCACATACTTTTATTGCAATTTTCTTTTGATTTTTTTATTTTGATTTTATTTATATACATACTATATACATACCCCTTGCATTGGGATTTCAAGCATAGAACTTCTTAAGGTGCAAACTATTAAGAGGCTCATCCAAGGGATCGCCCTTAGGTGTAGACAATTGATAAGCCCCGAAGCCATAGACTGCGGTAATCACAAAAGGACCTAGCCAATTGGGTTCAAAATTTCCCTTCTTCTCAAGATGTTGCTGATTTTTGGGATTCTCTCGAAGGACTAGATCACCCACCTGAAAGTCTCTGAGTTTCAATTTTCTATTATACTAACAAGACATAAACTATTGATAGAATTTTAAATGATAATAGGCTCTCTTTCAGCATTCATCCAGCAATTCTAATTCAGCCAGTCGTGCAACTCTATACTCTTCATCTGGAATTAAATCTTTTAGAGAGACATGAAGAGAAGGCAACTTGACCTCGAGGGGCAGGACAACTTTAGAACCATAGACAAGGGAATATAGTGTGGCTCCAGTTGGGGTATAGATGGAAGTGTAGTAAGTGCATAAGGTGGGATTCAATTGGATATGCCAGTCACGGCCAGCATCATTGACAGTCTTTTTTAGGACTTTGACAATGGTTTTATTAGATGCCTCAGCTTGGCCATTACTTTCGGGATAGTATATGGTGGAATAGTTATGGGTGATGTGGAATTTTGCACATAGTTCATCCATGTCCTAATTTTGGAACTACTTCCCATGATCAGTAATAAGATACATAGGTATACCATATCTACAAATGATATAGTTTAGGATAAACATGGATATTTGTTTACCTATGGTAGTGATCAATGGAACAACCTCAATCCATTTGGTAAAATACTCAGTGGCAATGATAATCCATTTATGACTGTTAGAAGATGGAGGGTTGATTGTGCCCACAAGGTCAAGTCCCCACCGACTGAATGGCAAGGTGGTCGTAAAAGTATGGAGCTCTTGTACCAGTGCATGAATAAGATTCCCATGTATCTAACATTTCTTGCATGCCCTAGCAAAATGAAAGGAATCTATCTCCATAGTAGGCCAATAATAACCCATACACATGAGTTTCTTATCCAAGGAAGGACCACTCAAATGTGTCCCACAAATACCTGCATGTACATCTCGTAAGGCAATTTGAGCTTCTTCATGTTTGAGACATAGTAAGAGAGTACCGTCAAGACCTCACCAATACAAGGTGTCAGATATTAGGACATAGCGGGAGGTTTGGCATAGAAAGGTTCATTTTTAATTCTGGGATAGGTCGGGGGGTAGGATATCATTTTTTAGATAAGAATAGATTTTTCCATAAATTGGGGAGTCATGTCCAATAAGATAACATATAATACTCATATCAAGATCATCATATGCGGGATAAGTCAAGGATTCCACCAAGAACTCAAAATGTGCTTTGGTATCCTCTGCATCAAATAGAGAAGCAATCATAGCCATTATGTTTGTAGCCTTGTTATCATGCCATGGAATCTACTCAAAAGTGATGATTGAGAAATATTGTTTGAATTCATCAACCATACATTTATATGGTAACAACTTGTCATCCTTAGTCTGATAGTCATCATTAACTTGGTTGATAATCAACTGAGAATCTTTGTAGACATTCAATTCAATGACTTTCCATTGTAGAGCCATCTTTAACCCAATCATCAAGGCTTCATATTCAGCTACATTATTTGTGTAAGGAAAAATTATCTTGTAAGACTTTGGAATTGTGTATCCTTGCAGTGTGACAAAGAGAACGTCGGCTCCTGAACCCTGTTGAGTATATGATCCATCAAAATATAGCTTCCATGTTTGTGTAGATAATGCCAAGATGTGTACATCTAGAAACTCTGTATGTATAGGTTGATCATCTATTAATGGTGCCCCAGCTAATTGATCTTCTATCACTTTCCCTTTGATAGCCTTCCTATCCACATACTCAATGTCAAATTCACTAAGCAACATAACCCACTTAGCCAATATGCATGTTAATGTTGTCTTGCTTAAAAGATACTTCAAAGGATCAATCTTTGCAATGAGCTTGATAGAATGAGACAACATATAATGTTGCCACTTTAGTGAAGCAAAGACAACTACTAGACATGCTCTTTCTATTGGAGAATAGTTTAGTTCATATCCCACAAGGGTGTGATTGATATAGTATATAGATTTTTATTTTCCTTCTTCATCTTGTTGAGCCAGAAGAGAACCTAGTGAGACTTCCGTAGCAGAAATGTAGAGCAAGAGTGGCTTGCCTAGAATTGGTGACATTAGAGTTGGAGGATTTTCTAGGTATTCCTTGATTTTAGTGAAGGCTTCCTCACACTTATCATCCCATTTGAATAAGATGTTTTTATGCAACAAATGTTGAAAGGGATGACTTTTATCTGCTAGTTGAGAAACAAATCTTCTAATGGATTAGAGACATCCTTGCAAAGATCTTCACTGACTAATGTTAGTGGGGGAAGCCATCTCCATGATTAATTTAACCTTTTCTAGATCAACCTTTATTCCTTTGGCTGAGACAATGTACCCTAACAGTTTACCTGATGTGACCCCGAATGCACATTTCTTTGGATTGAGTCTAATTTGATACTTTTCCATCCAGGTGAATATTCTATCCAACACTCTTAAATGACCTTCCCTATTTTTGGATTTTGCTAAAATTTCATCAACATAATATTCCATAATGGTATGCATCTTGTCATGAAAGATTGTGGTCATAGCTCTCTGATAAGTGGCACCAGCATTCTTAAGCCCAAAAGGCATCACATTCCAACTATATGTACCCCAAGGACAAGTAAAAGAAGTATTTTCCTAGTCTTCTAGTGCAATCTTGATCTGGTTATATCTAGAAAAACCATCCATCAAAGATAAAATCTCATGTTTAGATGTTAAATCAACTATAATATCAATATTGGGAAATGGGAAATCATCTTTAGGACAAGCTTTATTGAGATCTCGAAAGTCTATGCAAATATGAATAGACTTATCTGGCTTTGAGACTAGGACAATATTTGAAATCCATTCAACATAATCAATAGCATGAATGAATCCAACATCTAAGAACTTCTTCAATTTTGCTTTAACCATTAGTGAAATGTGTGGGTGCATCTTGCGGAGCTTCTGCTTAACTAGTTTAATGCCTGGTGCAATAGATAAATGATGCATAATTAGATTAGGGTCCAACCCAGGTATATCAGCATAGGACCAAGAAAAGTTGATTTGTCTCTCTTTGAAAAACTTTGCAAAAGCTTCTTTCTCTGATTCTGTCAAGGATGCTGCTACTTTGAGAATGTGCAGACACTCCTCTACTCCAATGTTAAGAGGCAATGTTGGTTCTATAAGGATGGCAGATTTCTCTTGATATAGATAATTGGGAAGAGTGTCAATCCTTCCATCATCAGGTGCCTTAGAGAGGTTTTCACCTTAAGATGTGTCTTTTCTTTTTACTATTTTTGGATCTAATACTGCCACTGAGTGGTTTTCACCATTATATTTGTTGATTATTTTTATATTTTTATGACTGAAAGGATTGGCACTCTCTCCAAAGTAAGACATGTCATTGAGTTCTATTGTAAATCCTAACTTATGATCCCCTGGTGGTAAATGATCCCTAATTTTGAGATAGTCAATGATTGCATCATCATTATGGAAGACATCAAGTTTTGGATGATCAGGAGAATCCCATTCTATAAGTTCAGGATGTACAAGGGGTATTGGATCATCCAGGTAAGTTTCAAAGGCTGAGATGGTATTGATGGAAAATTTGTCAAGGTTTATGATGGTATCAACAAGTTCTATTTCCATACTCTCATCTGAATCATCTATCGCAAGATAATGCTCACTTCCCTCACAATCGATAAGAGTAGTATCACATGGAACTAATCCTAGTGAGTCAGTCCTTGAACTCTCTCCCTCATGGTAATCATTACTATAGTGATGAACAACATCAACTCCTATTTCTTCAATACAATTAGATAATGAATCCCATTCATAATCATTAGAGTCAGAATCATCATTATCCCCAAGTCTATCAGTGATTCCTTGTGCTATCATTTGTTTCTCTAGATCCACATACATACCATGTTTTCAAAACTATAACACAAGAGCTTTAGATGTCTCATGAAAAGGTGTGATCTTTTCTTTTACTTTTAGTTCTTTTGGTCCTTCTCCTTTTTACCCTAATCATGAAGTATCTCACTAATATTTTGGATTTTGCAAAATTGGTTTTATAACACCCTCTCTTTGTAGCCCTATAGGTCCAACACCTTGGTATCCCATCTTTTGTAGCAAAGTATACCCTTTACCATATACATCGGGTGATATATATTCATGTTTGACATCCTCTTCATTCTTTTGTGACTTAATCAAATGGTTAGCACATTACACTCAACCGCTTCTTTTGATATAGTGCCCCCACTTATAAATGTGTCATAAACAAGTGTGGAAGGGGGCTCTAATTTTTGTTTAGTAATCAAAGATCTACCATATGATCTGGGATATAAAGGTAAATTTGTGATGCAAAGAGCTTGACCTAAAGTGTACTCCCCCATACTTCATTCTTTTATGTCTATCTTGATCCCCTTAGATTTAGAATTTGATGCTACATTACTTGGATCAATGGGTATGGTTGCAGAAGATTCAATATGATTATAAGGTACCAAAGAATCAGACATTGTCTTCATAGTGCTATAATACTAGAAAGGGTTAGGATCTCTTTTGATAGTGATATCTTGACCATTGTGAGGGAATTTCAAATACTGATGATAAGTTGATGGCACAACTTGCATGGAATGAACCCATGGTCTTCCCAAGAGAATGTTATAAGCGATATCCATGTCAAGAACTTGACAAGATACATCTTTGACTATAGGACCTACTCTAATAGGAAGAACAATAGATCCCTTGGATGACCTCTCTTCTTCATCATAAGCTTTAATTGTGATTTTCTTCTTTGGATCTACAACATTTTCAAAAAATCCCAATGCAAGGACTAATTTCAAAGTGCATATATTCAAGCCAGCTCCTCCATCTATTAGTACTCTCTTGATTTTGTGACTCTGTACAAGGACTTCTATATGTAGCGGAGCATTATGAGGTTGGTTAATAGCTAAATCATCATGTTCAATGAAGGATAGATAATGTGGGGTTGTCAAATGTCCCACCATAGCTTGAAATTGATCATGATCTATATTTTTAGGGACCTGGGTTTCTAAGAGAGCTTTCTGAAGGATATCTTTATGAGATGGTGATAGACGCAAAAGCTCTAATATGGATATCTAGGCCGGTGTTTTCTTGAGTTGTTCCAAAAGATTGTACTGATTGGAAACATTTGGTATAGACTTTGGAACATAAATAGACTTATTTTGTGAGGTTTTTGGTTTAGACAGGACTCCTTAAAGAGTAACCTTGGATTGAGCTCTAGTAGTAACATTGACTAGTTGACTCTTGGATGTTTCTTTGATAGTTATCACATTGGCATAGTACTTAGAAGGATGACAGTCAGAGATGTTACCAACATATTTATACGATACATCATTATAGTTGGCTTGATTATGACCTTTTGTATTAGAAGAACTTCCTTTCTCATGCTCAGGAAGTGGATCTTTAAAAGCCGTATGTGACTCATTCGAGGTATGTCTATCAACACTAATTTTACCACTTTCAATTAAGTCTTGAATCACATTTTTAAGCCTTTGGAAATCATTGGTTTTATGCCCTTTCCCTCTATGACATTCACAATAATCATTCTCAATCCACCAAGAAGGTTTCACTCTAGGTTCAAAATCTCTACTTTTAGGAAGTGTAATGAGTTTCTTTGTGATCAACTTCCTTAATGCAGATTCAAGAGATTCCCCCAAAGGAGTAAAAGTTCCTCGAGGCATCATAAAAGGAAATCTCAAATTGGATGAATTTTTGTTGGTGGTCTAATTTGTAGATTGATTTTTGTAAGTGGCTTGAGTAGCATTGGCCTTACTTGTGAGATTTAAAAGGGGTTTGTTGGTTTAACATTGTGATTATCAACAATCCCATCATTGACAATGTTTTTGTTTTTATTCCAGAATTTGGACTTGTCATTGTTGTTGTTATTGTTGTTGGGATATGAATTTGAGGATCCAACATTGTCCTTGGAATAAATTTTAATCTCACCTTTTCTGACCATAGCTTCCTCAATTTTGATACCATTTTCTATGAGCTTGTTAAAGTTTGGAGGACATTGCAATTGTAACCTATAGCTCATTTCTAGTGTAAGGTTATGCACAAAGATATCCATCTTTTCTTGTTCAGGAATCATTCATGGATACTTGGAAAACAATTGACACCATCTTTCCAAAAAAGTAAGGAAGGGTTCTCCATTCTTTTGATGTGCATTGCAAAGATCAAGCATAGTGACTTCATGTTTGATATTATATGAGTAATGAGTCACAAACTTGTCAATAAGCTCATTGAAAGATTTAATGCCTAGAGGTAGTTTGGAGAACCATTCCATGGCTTGTCCTCCTAAACTTCATGGAAATAGTCGCATAAGATAAGTTTCATTGTGAGTGACTTCAATAGAAGCAGCAAAAAACTCATGGATGTGGTCTTGTGGATCCAAATTCCCTTTGTATTTGTCAAATTTAGGAACCTCAAAATGAGGAGTGAATGGAATCATTGCTAAATTCTTATCAAAAGGATAAGGACATATATCATCCAAGGAATACTTCTTAGTTGATGATCCAGTTTGGATGTCATGGATTTTTTGTTGAAGCATCTGGATTTGTTGTAGAATGGGATCCAAAGATAATGTGTGTCCTTGAGTGTTTTGGGAAACACTATGTTGTTGAGTATTTTGAGAAGAATTGGATTTCTGATTGTTTTGGGAAGCATTGTTTTGTTGATTGTTTTGAGAAGCATTGGATTGCCGATTGGTTTTCTTTGCTCCATGAGTATGTGTCTCTTGAGAACTATTAGGGATTTCTTGATTGTTTGTGATAGGTGGTTCTCTAAGATGGGAAACATCAAAATCACTTGGTAGTTTAGCTCCTTGTTGAGAAAGCATGAGGAAATACATCTCTCTATCCATGTCTAGAAGTCTTTCCATGACATTATCAAATCAAGGATCTTGTGTAGCATCCCTAAGTTCTTGATTGGTAGGTTCCTCATATGATGTAAAAAGTGAAGTCTTCTTAGGAAGTCCTTTTGACCAAGGGTTCTCTTCATTGCTATTATTTCCTTCCATCTTGTCTATGGATTCTAGATCAATGGTTTGCTTGAGTTTTTGAGATCAAGTTTGAACCATAAAAATATGAAAGATGATTGTGGGATAGAAGATTTTTGATGAAAAGATGTGAAATGAGTGTTTGATGGAAAGGATATGAAAAAGAAATTGAAAAGTGTTGAAAATGGATGAGATAACTTGATAAAATCTAAGTCAATAGGAGGTATGGATCTCACTATGATATGACAAAGAAAAACCAAGAGATAATAACCTAAGTAAGTTTGTTGATTGAGGATGATAGATCCTGATATGATAAAATCACAAAGATCAAAATTTGATAGATAAGGTGATGTTTCAATACTTAATTGGGAATTTTAAAGATTGGAAGAAAAGATTTGATGACTTTTTTATGAAGAAAAAATGATGAAAGTGGTCAAACTGAAGATCAGAGGTCTGTAAGGATCAAATGTTTTTCCATAATTGTGCTAAAGACAAAAATGGGTATCTGAAAAAAGTGTTGTTGAATTTTTCAAGGTCTCCAAAAGTGCTCTTTGTTGTAAATGTGCAACAACAAATGCGCAGGACAGTTGAATAAATATGCAAAAAGTTTGGATGAATGCGTAGAAGTTCCTAACATATGTGTTTTGGCATAATCAAAAGCGTAGATAGTTTAAAAAGATGCACAATAGGATTGATCAAATCCACAGCAAGATTTTATAAATGCACAGGTTCTGGTTTTTTGATGATTTTGGATGGAAAATTGAATTTTTTTGGTTTTTCAAGTGATTGTTTTTTGGAAAAAATAAAATGCATAGACACACACACGCAAGATAGTAATGATTTTAATCTAATTATTCTACTATGAATGCACAAACACACTTACAATCTTAAGGTTGGCAAGGACAGTATCTGCTAAATCCCCACTAGGATAATAAAATTCAACCACGCAAATCCACAATGGACAGCCTAGGAACTTGGACGCACGAGCTCCTCCTTACAATGCACTCACTTCTTAGGCACACCAAGCTCTGAATTCAATGGGTCATTACTTCCCAAAGAACTGTTATCTCTACTATGAACTGTGAGTAATGTGGGGTGTCTTCACGGGCTTGGGTGACCCCTTGAGCCAACAAATAGAAGGTTTTTGGCCACTATAAAAAAGATTTTAGTAAGGACATATGTTCAAGTGGTTGTGATCAATTCATTTTCCCAATTAAGGGGGCTCTCCCAATCCTTTCAAAGCAAGGCTTTCACCTCTACAATGTAGGAATTTAACGCACCACTAGGGTACTGGAGGAGATTTTGGTTGTCACAATGAATTTACACTTGTCTAATGTGAGACTAATCACACTAGCATTTTTTATATACCAGTTTGGAAGGGCTTGGCTTTAGCCTATTATCGGTTGGGTCATCTCTTGGGGTGAGTACCTCTTTTCCCACCAAAGACTGCCCTCTAAAAATTATAACAATTTCTCTTACACCCAAGATCCATGAATGGTGAGGGGAGAGGATACATTGTTATAATTTTGGGATTACAAATAGCTATAAAGAAAAACATAATAGACACTTTTTTATGCTAAAAAAGACACACGAAATTGAAAAGCATGTCGTATTTTAAAGCCCAAACAAGATTATTGTTTTTTTTTTCAAACCCCTTAAGAAACCTACAAACAAACTATTAGAAATTTAGCAATGGGGCCTTCAAAATATCATCTTGCAAAACAACCTAAAAACTACCAGAGTGAATAGACACTTATTAAAATAGTTAGCTAAAAATGAAATGACTAGGAAAATGAAATTTAGAAATTGGAAAAATGAATGCACAAAAATAGAACACAAATGCACAACAAATAAGAACAGATGTGTGAAAATGGTGTATGTGCAACAAGATAGAATATATGCGTAGTGCGATGGTATAAATGCGCAACTTTGACGTATACATAGCAGGAAGTGATGAATGTGCAAAATAGTGAAACGAATGCGTAGGTTATGGCCAGAAACTGAAAAAAATAGAAGAGAAAGTGGTGTTTGTGGTAGCAGAAATATATGCGCAACAGGAAGTGATGTATGCGTAGAAATCATGGATGTATGTGCAGAAATAATCTGGAAAAATCTACACATGGAAAACTACAAATAAAATATTAAAAACATGGGTTTTGCCCCACGGTGGGTGCCAAAAATGTATGCAAAATTAGGTGAAAACTATTCTAAATGATATATTAACTATTCTAAGATTAATAAATCAAACTAATTAGCAAAGTACAATGAAGAATAGAATTAAAATGAAGCTAAAATAGTATTTTACCTTCACCTACCATGTAGCTTGTCTCCATTGCTCTCCTATAATTGATTTCTTGAAGATGGTGAGCTCTCAGATTTCCAAATGAAGCCTTTTCCCAAGATGCTCTCAAAGTGTGGAGATTTGTATTATTATGCACAAATGCCTAAAGCTCAATTATGGAAACTAATGGATGAAATGCAATTGATATGATGATAATTTGGATGCTTGAATGCTCTTGAATGCTCTTGATCTCTGGAATGCTTGATTGTTTGATTACTTATTCACTATTAGCTCACAAAGGGAAAAAGAGGCTCCCTTTATAGATTTTTAGAGGATCTAAGCCTAGGTGGCACAATCCTATGGTGGAGAATGAAAGGTGGAAGATCCTAGAGCTAGGATTGACTTGGTTGAAGGAGTTGAGAGAAAGCGGGATTTAGTTGGAATGTGAGAGGAAGAATAGGGATGATGTTCCTCTCACATTGACATGGAAGAGAAGAAGGTGGAAGGGAAAGACACATGTCAAGTGTCTCACAAAGACCAAAGAGAGGAAGAGGGAAGGAATTTTTCCTGATGAGGACTCTTGGAACAAGTGTCCTATGGGTCACCTTTGACCCTTAGAGGTGGCTTGAGAAGCCCCTTAGGAATAGGGATTGTCTCTTGACTTGGTTTGAGAGAAGACATGTGGTCATGAGACCAAGTCTTTTGAGGCCACATAGCCCTTAAAGATAGGACATGTGTGGGTGAGGATAATGATTAATAAATAATTAATAATAATTATTTATCTTAGCTAGGGTGATGTATCAGATGACTAGGTAGATGAGGTGGAATAGGGAACTTAGTCATAATTAGTGATTGTGTATTTGATTTAATCACTTTAATAGACTATTTAGAGGACTTAGGATAGGAGAATAAACTATAGTGAATCTATTAAATAAATTGAATAATTTATTTAATAAATAGAGGAATATATATTAATTAAATAATAAATATTTAATTAATTCATCAAGTCAATATTTAATTAAATAATTAATATTTAATTAATTAATGAGGTCACTTTTTAGTGTATACACCTTCCTCGACTGATGTGTCAGTAACACATTTTATTTCAATCCCTTAGATCTTCTTCAAATTATGTTAGCCATCGATCTTCGTAATAAACATTATCTTCAACTCTAATTATGAGGTAATTTACAGCTCATCAACTTCCATCAGCTAAACTAGTAATTTATTTCTTTTCTTCTGCTTGGTTAACAAAGAAATGTGTCGGTGAACACAAGCTCAGTTTATACTGTACTCGGTATACACTACACTGCGTCAGTGTATACTGAAATGCTTTTTTAACCGACAACACTACTTTGTGCATTTTTCTCTATCCTTCATCATAGATGAATGCAACATAATCAAGTCAATAACATAAGGTCATAGACTCATTCATAAGTTACCCAATGTATTCCTTATCCTCATGTAGATATATCTGTTCTACATCTCTTCTCTTCTTCTTTCTACAGATGTTTGGGTATAGTAACTTACAAGATAAGTTTTGTCAAAACTAGTTGACATCAATGACAACATATTATTGATTTAATCATCTTACATATCTAATTAGCAACTCAGTGATCTAAAATCATAGATCTTCAAGTCATACAATTTATTCAAATTAGTTGTAGTTCATCAATCTCTCCCTTTGGCATTGATGGCAACACAAGCAATATGAAATATGCCATACACATACCAAACATGTATTCTAAAACTCTGTCAAAAAATGTTGTAATGGTACAAGCTCTCCCTAACTTAATATGTTTAATCACTATGTTACATAAAAGTATTTGCAAGTGCAGACTAACTTCTGTAGATATGATCTTTTCAGCTTGCAAGTTTTCTTCTATTCTTAGTAACTGATCTTCAATGCTCTCCCTTTTCTGTATCTCTCTCCCTTTGTCTTTGGCTTCATATTCTTCATATTGATCTCTCTCCCTTTGACAACAATGCCAAAGAGAAATAAAAACATACAGCTCTGTAGTAGCCATGTAACTCTTTGTTGTTCGGTGCATTCTCTATATCTTGGTATACTGATGTGCAAATCTATTCTAGTACTTCAACCTTTCACAACCTTAGACAAAAGTCCAAAGTGTGAACTCTGTTGCATCAACATGTATGATCTCCTAATAAGATTAGGTTGATGCAACCTCCAGATCACCTTAGTGATCAGTAGACAGGGGATGAACCCCAAGTCTAGTCCTCAAGTATTCATATGTATCCTTCGGTAGAGGCTTTGTAAATATGTCAGCAAGTTGTTCTTTTGATGTAACAAATTCTAGCTTCACTTGCTTCTCTTATACCTATTCCCTTAAGTAGTGATACTTAATAGATATATGCTTTGTTTTAGAGTGCATCACTAGATTCTTTGAAATATTAATAGCACTAGTGTTGTCACAATATATAATCACCAGCTCAGTGATTACCTCATTCATACCTTCCAACACTTGCTTTATATATGCAATATTTGAATAGTTAGCAAAAGCAGCAACATATTCTGCTTCAGCTGTAGATTGGGAAATGCAAGCCTATTTCTTACTTGTCCATGTAACAAGTCTTTCACCAAAGAAGAATGCTCCTCCGGTGGTACTCTTTCTATCATTCACATTTCCAGCCCAATCAGCATCGATGTATACCTTCAGTTCAAATTTGCCTTTCTTAGGATACCATAGTCCATAATCTTCAATTTTCTTTAGGTATCTTAAGATTCTCTTTGTAGCAGCCATGTGTGACTCTCTAGGGTTTGCAAAAAATCTAGCAACTATTCCAACAGCATGTGCTATATCAGGTCTACTACTGTGAACTATATACATTAACTTACCAATCATGGATCAGTATAGTGTCTGGTTTACCTCAGTAGTTCCATCTTCTTTAGTTAGTTTACATCTAGTAGCCATCAATGTTCCCATAGGTTTAGCATCTTCCATGCCAAATGTCTTCAATACTTCTTTTATATATTTAGATTGTGTGATGAATATACCATCATTTTGCTGAATCACTTGTAAGCCTAGAAAGAACTTAATCTCTCTAAACATAGACATTTCAAATTCACTTTTCATTTCATCAGAAAATGATTTATAGATATGATCTTGTCCTCCAAATATTATGTCATCCACAAATATCTCAGCAATCAAGATAGTATCATCAAAATTTCCTTTCATGTACAGATTATTGTTCTCACTTGTTCTAACAAATCCAATACTCAGCAAATAGTTATGCAACCTCTCATACCAGGCTCTCGTTGCTTGCTTTAAACCATATAAAGCTTTATGTAATCTATATACGATATCTTTTTTGTTTGGATCAATGAACCCTTCAGCTTTTTCTATGTAGACTTCTTCTTCAAGTATCCCATTCAGAAAAGAAGATTTAACATCCATTTGGTAAACTTTGAAATTTTTGTGTGTAGCATATGCAAGTAGCATTCTGATTCCTTCTAATCTAGAAGCAGGTGCAAAGGTCTCACCATAATCTATTCCTTCCTCCTATGCATATCCCTTGCATATTAACCTAGCTTTGTTCCTTGTTACCTCTCCATTCTCATTAAGCTTGTTTCTGAATATCCACTTAGTACCAATAACATTCTTGTCCTTGGGTCTAGGTACTAAACTCTAGGTTTTTTTCTTCTCTATCTGTTCTATTTCCTCTTTCATTGTATTAACCCATTCATCATTTTCTAATGCAAATTTTACATTCTTCAGTTCATATTCGCAAACTAGACATTACCTTGTCTTACTTTACTTCTTGTTTGCATGCCAGCTTGTCTGTCTCCAATGATTTGTGTCTCAAGATGATGTCTTTGGACAAATCTTGCCAGTATCTGATCTCTTCTTTCTTGTTCATCCTGTGCAGGTTCATTTGCTTGCTTGGTAGGTGCTTCCTGCTCATGGATTTATTTTTCCTGTCTATCAGTATTGTTTTCCTGCTGACCAGTTGTCACTATCTACGGTGTCGGTAGGTACCCTGGTTGTTCAATGTAAGTGAATCTACCATAGTATTCTAGTTCCTTTGTGCTTCCCTCTACATTCTTATCATCAAACTCATCAACCCAAACATTAGTACTTTCAATCATTTTATTAGTTACTTTGTTAAGATACTTGTATGCTTTACTTTTAGTGGAATATCCCAGAAATACCCCTTCATCACCTTTTGAGTCAAAATTCCCATTTCTTTCATCTTTTAGAATAAAGCATTTACTTCCAAAAATCCTAAAATAACTTACAGTGGGCTTGTGACCAAACCATAACTCATAGGGTGTCTTATTAGTGTCCTACAATTGTACTTGATTCAAAACATAAATAGTTGTGCTAGCTACTTCTCTCCAGTATGTCTGAGCAACATTCTTTTGTAACATCAGTGTCCTTGCACAATCAATGATTGACCTATTCCTTCTTTCAGCTATTCCATTTTGTTGTGGTGTCCTTGGTGTAGAGACCTATCTTTTAATACCATTCTCATTACAAAATTTAGTAAATTCATTAGAAATAAATTCACCACCTCGGTTAGATCTTAAGCATTTCAATTCTTTACGAGTCTCTTTCTCAACTTTTTCTTTATACCACTTGAACATCTTAAATGCCTCTAATTTTTCCTTCAAGAACATGATTATCATTAATCTAGTATAATCATCAACAAATAGAATAAAATATATGTCTCCATAGTAACTTTAAGTTCTCATAGGACCACATAGGTCGGTATGTACTAACTCAAGTAATTTCTTTGTTGAATAATCTTTTCTTTTGAAACTAGATTTTGTCATTTTACCTTTCTGACATTCATGACACATAACATGATCAAACTTAGATAAGTTAGGCAGACCTCTAACCTTTTTCTTTTTACTAATCTTAATCATGTTATCAAAATTCACAAGACATAACCTTTTATGCCACAACCATGCATCTTCATCTTTCATCATTAAATAAGAAGACTGATCATTATCAAGATAAAACAAATTACCTCTCAATTGTGTTCCAGTTCCAATAAGTCTTCCTCCATCATCAAATATCTTCACTTTCTTTCTCTCAAAAGCAACTTGATGGCCTGAATTATTTAGATGTGCCACACTTAGCAAATTATACTTTAGACCTTTTACCCAATAAGCATTGTCACATCTAATTTTATCATTTATCATCAGGGATCCTTTTCTTCTAACCATACAAGGTGCATCATTACCCATTGTAACAGATCCTCCATTGTGTTCTTCAAGATGATCAATTTTTTCTTCATCACCAGTCATGTGATGTGTACAACCACTATCTATGATCCATGTATCATCTTTATTAACCTTAGAGATAAGTGTTGTCTCTACATACCTTTCATCTTCCTCTGAGTCATCCTTCATTGCAACAAATACTACCTCCACATCTCCATCAGTGTCGATATCAGTGACATCTTCTTCTACAATGTAAGCACACCTTCTTGCCTTTATCATTATTGTCTCAGTTGTCTTTGTTGTAGTGCTGGTAACTTATGTTGCCTCTTCTCCCATAGCTTCCTTCACCAGATCGGTCTTTTTTTCTATCATCATCTTTCCTATATAGACATCTAGTAGCAATATGACCAACCTTTTAACAATTAAAGGATGATAAAGGTAATTTACCTCTATATCTTCCTTTACCTTTAGGTAACCTTCTAGCCATAAGAGCTTCAAGTTCATCAAGCTCATCATTAGTATTGCTATCACTATCATCATTCTTATTTCTACTACTAGACTTACCAATCTTTAGAGAAGACATAAAAGAAGATTCAACAGATGGTACAACACTATTATCAAATTTATTTAATTCAAAGGTTGTAAGCTTACCAATCATATTATCAAGAGTAGGGTTGTTACCAGATGCAGACCTAGTTTCATGAATTGCAAATATTCTGATTGCATAAACTAGCAATAAGGTTCTAAGAACTTTGCTTACCACTATCTCTTCATCAATAACACCATCAGATGCTCTAATAGCATGGACTACCTCTTTTAGTATATTCATGTACTGCACAATATTTTCTCCCTCCTTCATCTTCATATCATCAAATCTTCCCCTTAAGCTTTCAGCTCTAGCTCTTTTGACATTCACATCACCACTATAAACTTGAGCAAGTTTATCCCAGATATCTTTAGCAGTAGTGCAATTTTTAATATCTTCAAATTTGGCATCTATAAAGGCAGCAACAATCTCCATCATAGTAACATTATTTTCATGCATGTCTCTTAGTTGATCAAGGGTCAAGGGACCAGTGGGCAGTGCAATGTAGCCATTCTCCATTAGTGTGAGGGCAGAATTCCCAATTCTAGATACATGGAGCTTCATTCAGCTTTAACATACTGTGCAGTTATCCTTGTTCAGCTTTGGCACTTCCCTCTTATACATTTTGAGATCTTTGCGTTGAAGTCCTTAAAACTCTATTCCAAGAAATCAATGCTCTAATACCAATTGTTAGAATAACTGAGAGGGGGGTGAATTAGTTATCCACAGTCCCAATCACAAAATGTATATCCAAAAACAATTTACTAAAACTTCCGCAGCTCGGTAACATAAAGTAGTATCATGTATGTGCTTTTATCGATTACCAGTTAATAACATATAGTGGTTACTGATCAGATCCAATATGAAACATGTAAAGTATGAAAACAAACAATCATCACAATCAACACATAACACAAGAGATTTAATGTGGAAACCCTGTGAAGGGAAAAACCACCTGGGACCGGCAACCCAAAAATTGTTCACTCTTCTGAAGTGAGGTCGGTGAAGACCCAACCCTGTTAAAGGTTACAAACACACAGTGAGGTGTGACCTTGTTAGAGGATTTTAGACCAACCATTATCATCCAACTAGCATTCATCATGGGGTTGATAGGATAACAAATGTACACTCTATGAATGACATTACAAGACTTTCTAGTCCACTTTGTTAAGAGATTTATCTATTTACAATGGTTAAAATGTAACAGCAGGTGATCTGATTACAACATAACTTCAATTGTAGATTATCATACCTATGTTAAGATCATTCAAATCCTCTGATCAATATATCAATTATATTTCAATCAATAGTCGATAACTTATTATCGCTCGGTTATATCTTTCTGATGCTCGGTAATCTCTGCAGTTCAGTTCTCCTTAACCAGTCTGATCAGGCATGCATGAAGCTTGTTCACACAATATCTCTATAGTTTCCTTCCTCAAGCATGAGTTTCATAATGAAACCCTAGTCTCTTAAATAGATGAGTAAACTATTTTAATTCCATCCATAAAATTTTGCCGCTTAATCTCCTTTGTTGATTTTTTCACTTTAACCTTCCTCGGCTGATGTGTCAGTAACACATTTTATTTCAATCCCTTAGATCTTCTTCAAATTATGTTAGTCATCTATCTTCATAACAAACATTATCTTCAACTCTAATTACAAGGTACTTTACAGCTCATCAACTTCCATCGGCTAAACTAGTCATTTAGTTCTTTTCTTCTACTCAGTTAATAAAGAAATGTGTTGGTGAACACAAGCTCAGTTTATACTATGCTCAGTATACACTACATTGTGTCGATGTATACTGAAATGCTTCTTTAACCAACAACACCACTTTGTGCATTTTTCTCTATCCTTCATCATATATGAATGCAACATAATCAAGTCAATAACATAAGGTCATAGACTCATTCATAAGTTTCCCAATGTATTCCTTATCCTCATCTATCATATCCATCTTCCTCATGTAGATATATCTATTCTACATCTCTTCTCTTCTTCTTTCTATAGATGTTTGGGTATAGTAACTTACAAGATAAGTATTGTCAAAACTAGTTGACATCAATGATAACATATTACTGATTTAATCATCTTACATATCTAATCAGCAACTCAGTGATATAAAATCACAGATCTTCAAGTCATACAATTTATTCAAATCAGTTGTAGTTCATCATAAGACTGTTATAGTTTTTCTCGGTAGTACCCTTTAGGGTGTCCTCTAGATTGATCATTTTCAATTCCAGGTGCTCAACCCTAGCCTCCAAGCCTTGCTTTCACTCGGTGGTTTTGTGATCCTTGTCATTAGTACTCTGAATTTATTTTTTGAGGTCTTCAATTTCATGGAAGAGCCATTTGAAGGACCTGTACTAATCCAGCATACTATTCTTAGTATTGTTGAGGAAATCCATCTCCATTTCCTTGGCCTAATCACTGAGAACCACCAGAGTGGGGTCAATCAGATCCTCATGGATTTTTCCTTTAGTATCCTCTAGAATTTTAGGGTAAACAGCCTCCCTTATGATCCCCATGCACACTGTATTGATATTGAAGCTCCTCCAGACCTTTTTCCCTTTTTCAGAATCTTGACTTTGATATTCCCCTCTGGACTTATCTTCTGAGGTCTCAAGCATAATGGGAGACTAGGTAGAGGGATTTCCCTGATCTTCTTTGGGGTCCTCAAAAATGGGGTCTTGAGCCTCTTTTTTGGTTCTTGATAGGAGCTAAAAAGGTGGGGAGTTATCATTATTGATCGTGAGATCAATAGAGAGACGACTTGAGCAATCCCTCGTAGTGTTGAGGTTTTCCCCTTTAACCTATTCTGACATTTTTGTGGCTTCCTTGTTTGAGTTTCCATCCTTATCATTTGTATTCATGTCTTCCACATTGTCGTTATACTCCTCATCCGAGTTTATCTCCTTTCTATCCTACTTTTTCAGAGATTTTTTGATTTTGACCGAGCTCGAGGGTCTCTTCTTGGATGAGGACCCCTTTTTCAAAATTTTCTATTCTTCTTCCTCACTATCCTCAGAATGAGTACCCTCACTATTACCCGACGGGATGTAGTCTGACCCAAAATCTTCACTATTATCTTTATTATCCGCAATTTCCTTACCCAGAATTTGGGCTTTGAATAAATCATAAATCAACAACAATAAGCCCTTATGCAGGGCACAATTAGCTATGTTCTTCTCTCTAAAGCCATTAATATTCTCATTTATGGAGGAATAGAGATAAAATGAGATGGAAATCTTTTTTCTGTGCCTAAAGTGATTCAATAAGACAAAGTGGTAGGTACAAATTCTATCAGACCTGGTATCCAAAGTGATAGATTAGGTGAAATACTAATCTCCCAAGAACACTTGCATGCATAACCCTGTCACATGGAAGAAGCAAAGCACAGAAGCAAGAAAAATCATGGAGGCCAAAAAGCCAGAGACATCTTATGGACATGCAAAGAGCAATCTCTATTATGATCCAAGATTATCTAAAAAGAATGTACAAAGGGTTCAACCATATAGGTGAACAATAAAACCCTAAAGCTATAAAGCAAAAAATAAAGCTAGGTTGCACATTATAATTAATAAATATATTAGTTATAATGCACCTAAAAGAAAGCTTAAGTAAATAGAGTAATAAATAACTTAATTAATTAAACCAAAGTGATTTAATTAATAAGCATAAAGTATGATTACTCTAACACAAAGTGACATATGATATGAGGGCCTTGAGAACAAACTACCACAACATTTTCATTCTCACAGGTTGTTAGTAAGTACCTATCTTGACAATAGCCTTCTTCTCCTTGTCATCTCTCACAAAATTGTTGACAGCATTGTTGAAAATTTTACAATCCCTACAAAAAAATTTCACAACTATGGGGATGCATGTGGCCATGGAAATCACCTCCTCCATGACAATAAAGGACTTACCCTCTATCTCCACCATTCCTTCATTCTTGCTTTTAATGAAAATTTTGGTGATCTCCTTCCTGCTACCATGGAGTCTTTCTATGAAGGTGGTAATTTCCCCTTTTTGAAGGGCACTCCAAACTTTAGTGCAATTCTTCCACTTCTTTCTATCATTATCTGGCTCCCTTCTGTGTCTTTCCCCAACCATGGCTATAGTATGGGCACTAGTTTCTCTCTAGCAAGGCGGAACCTTAATGCTTTATGTTTTTCTTGGAGCCTTAGTTCTTAGCTTTCTAGATTTTTGCCTTTGAAGATAATTACAGTTCTTGGGAAAGGAAACCCAGAAAGCATGCGGAGGGGATGCATAGTAATTAACTTTTTTGTCCCTCTAGTTCTTGTCATTAATGTAATAACTCCTCCAAAAAACCCTTTTCTTTCATGATTATCTTTAATTATTTCTTCAGTACTTTTGACTTTGTCCCCATTGAGAGAATGCTTCACATCACCTAAGAAATCTTTGGCATGGTGCCAACTCATGTTAGCTTCCTTGCTGACTACCTAGTTGGTGATCCAATCAGTGACCTAGGTGGTATCCTTGGACATGTGATTAATGTGGACCGCTTCAAGATTGTTTTGAATGGCCCATGAAACATAAAACATGTTGGCACTTTTGGTGATGTTCAAAGATTCATCTTCCAACCAAAGATGTTTGATCCCAGTTGCAAAGGAGAACTGGAGGGTCACATAAGCTTCCATAATAGTTTGGGATCCTAAGGGAAGGATGATCACAATGAAACCAAATTTGATTCCACCACTACCCACTTGGCCTAGGTTCCCTTTGGCCGCTCCGTTGAAATTGGCTTTTGACCAACCAAGCTGAAAAAAACTACCTTTTTTGTTCTATCTTTTCTCATGAGCCACATCCATGGCCTTTCCTTCTTCATAGATGACTTCAGCTTTAAGATAAGTAGAGTTCCACAAATTTATTCCCTCTAGCTTATCCTTCTGCATCATAGTTTCCTGGTTTAAAATAATATGTGTTCACTGATTCTAGATTGTGTTCCTTATAACATCCTGCTTGTGTGAGCAGATGAGCCCACAGGGGTTCCTTGAAGTGACTTTTATTTCTTACTAGGAGTACAGGTTACCTGGATGGTTTTATGAGTTCCATCCACAATGTTCTTAATAGCTTCTTCTTGCCTGATCTTACTTGCTCTCTTTCTTCCTAGGGTTTTTAGTTTAGCCCCGACATCGACTTTATTTTTTCTCCTAGTTGCTACAGGGAAACTAGAGAGGTGTCTCTGCTATTGGATCTCTTTTTATTTTAGACCTTGGACCAGCCCTCCTTTATATCTTTGTATTTTGCAAAGAGCTCTTCCATCTTGGTGAGCTACCTTGGGGAAACAATGACTAGTAGTTCTTCCATTTGTAGGACTTTATTTGAGTCCTGCGTCTCAGGACATGGGTAGGATTCTTGAGGTGGGGTGCCTTTAGAATTATCTCTTATTGGGCTAGAAAAGAAATCTTCCAGTAGGGATTCTAGGGAATCTGGAACAATAGAAATGAAGATAGACCTAGGGCACAAGTCACCTCCTTCCGCCAGGCCATCTTCCTTGGTTTCTTCCATTGTATCTTGTTGAATGTTGACTTCCAAACCTATGCCTTCTAAAGGGGTAAACCCCTCTCTAAGATCTATTTTGCCTTGACTTGTCATCTCTTTGATGTTATCCTATTGTCTTGTCAAGTCCCCATCTGCTGATTTATCCTTATCATCCCTGGTTTCAAGGATCTTAGGTAAGATCTTTGGTTTGTCCTTTTTTTCTACACTCTGTGGGTGTTGGCCTCTATACCCACCTATGGTTTAGTGTTCTCCCTAAATGGGCCTACCTTATCGCATCTGGTATTATTGCCTAACTTTTTCTTTCTTTCGGTGATTTTTTCATTCCTTTCTTTCTCTCAGTTCTGGAACACTGGACACGCTTTAGCTATGTGTCCAGCTTTCTTGCAGAGGAAATAGGAAAATGGGACACTTTTGTAATCTAGCTTTTGCACATGTTTTCCCAGTTTGGATCGAAGCTCTATAATTTCCAGCATGTCTTGACCCTCTTCGACCCCTATGCAAATCCTATCATAGGTTAGGTGACTTCTAGCAACTGTCACTAGGTCTATCAAGATCAGGGTACCAAAGGATTTGGTTATTCCATTGAAAATATCTTCATACTAGAATTCTAGAGGAAGTTCTAGGAGTCTAACCCACACTGGGGCTTGGATAAAGAAAGAGTCATTAAGATCTAGCATCGGTGTCCATTTTTGCAACACCAAGGTTGCCTTTCCTATAGCCCAGGTACCCGCACAAAGGATTTTGTCTAAGTCCTCCTTACATGAAAACTCAAAGGACATAAATCCCTTAGCCATGGTTGTGACTTGGACTTGACCCTATAAACCCCATTTTTTTTTAGCAAAAATCCTAACAATATCTATGTTAGGTCTAGACCCTACAAATTTTCCAACAAGAGTATGGTCCATTGAAGCTATGTTATGATCAACCAGTTCATTGGGAATCTCTATGGCATATTTTCCTTTTTCCTTATCAAATAAATCCTTAATGGAGGTGAAAGAGGACTTGCTTGTAGGTTTAACTCTGAAGAAAGTTGACCACCAATGGTTGAGGGCTATTCTATTTTGATCACATGCCTAGATCTTCGTGACTGTGGGAGATGTGGGAGGTGAATAGTGGAAAATGGAAGCTTAACAATGTACCTAACATTCAACACTTATTCATTTGAATTTAAATTGGAATTGGCATAGCATAAGTAAATCTAGAAATACTTGGAAATTAATTAGGTCAAGATACATACCTCATTATGAAATTGATTTGGAAATACCTATTTTATGAAGTCTGTATGAGGTTTCAGAAGATTTTGCGACCAGATCTGTGATCAAAAAGCTAAGATGGAGAAAACTGAAAAAAATTTCATCTTTCTGATAGCAAGTCGAGTTTGACCCTCATAAAAGGTCAAATACCACATTTTTATTCTAAAGTTTGATTCTAAATTTGTTCGCAGATCCTAAAAGTTCAGCGAAAAGGGTACTCAAATATGTCCTCCGATTCCTGAAATAGCAATTGTAGATATCTAAAAAAGGGGGTTTTGGGGTGGCTATATAGGGTTTTGCCTTAGTCAAACCCCCATTTTGGTGGTCTCCACCTCCATGAATAGCCGATTGAAATAGGATGTGTGTGTGTATGTATTGAAAGTGTAATGCCAAGATCTAATCCTCTAGATCAAAACCCTAGCATGAATGTGTATGAAATAAAAATGCATAGATTTGAATGAGATAGAAAAGCATACCAATCTCCCAAGGATAAAGTACTTCTACCAAACTCACAATCTATAATTTTTACCCCATGATTGAATCTTTGAATACTTGAAAGTTGATGGTGGATCAAGGAAGAAATGATCTCTCTTGCTCCAAATATGTGTTCACAAAAGATGCTTGATGTCAACAATGGTGTGATCTCCTATATCATCCTCTTTCTATCTTAAATCTTCACCACTCCTTTCTTTCTTGAAACCTTCTTTCTCACAAAACTTGATGGAGAGATGTGGATAATGGATGTTGGATCAATCACCTTGCTTGAGAATGCTTGAGCTTGAAAAACTTGATGTGAAAATGAGAGAGGAAGGCCTCCTTTTATAGTGAACTAGGGCACAATCCTCTAGAGGGGCCACCTTGGAGAATTAAATCTCAATTAGGTCCTAATCTTTAATATACCTATATTAAATGCAATTAAAAGATTTACCATCCCGAAACCCGAAATGGTTAACCCAAAGACGAGAAAATAAATATCCTGAAAATAAATATTTAACTTTTGACCCTTCTAGAGATACCAGTACCTTTCAAGAAAACAAACACAAGTCTCAAGAATTCTTCGCCATTCCATTAATATTATAGGAAACATCCACTTAACACATCATTGATCTCATTATGCAAAAATATAAATAATTGTTAAAATATAACTCAATCATAGAGGAATGGGTGTGCCCTTGTAAGACAATACAACATAAGAACACGAAAGGTAGCCTTCATTTCCTAAGATTCAAGTTTTAGCATAACAACATAATCCAAAAAGAGACAAAGTTAAGATACTCAAGGTTATTCATAGGTGAGTTATGAGACCCAGAGTTCCCAATGTAGAAACCTAGGGCTCTGATACCAGATGTAACACCCCGCCAGGCAACCCAAGAGGACAAGACATAAAACCTCTATAAAATGCAAGTAGTGAATTTTTATTTTATTTTATTTATTTATTTTAACTAGAATAATATTCATCATTACACTTCATATTTCTAAAAGAAGAAATAATTTTCTACTACTTGAATGTAAGATTTATACAACTTAAGTTCTCCCGGGTTCCCTAACGTCGCTACTAAAGCAACATCATATAAACCATTTACATGCATAAGATATTCACGGAATCATGAGCTTAAAAGATCTACATTCATTTTAATGCACCAAGTTAAATGTCCCTAACTTATTTCTTTTATTAAACATAGGTTAATCATCCAACATCATTATTTCTTTTATCAACTCATTCCATAAATTCATATTGATTTCATCTACATCTACTATCCTTTATATCACTTTTCTCTAATAATTTAGGTAAGAGATTAATATTCATTAAGGTAGGCATCATCCTAGGTACTTCATTAACATGAACCAAGTATTAACATTAAAATCAAATTACTATTCTATTGCATTGTTTCATAACCATTCATTGTTAATAATTCCAATCACTAATTTATCATTTCTCAATAATCTCTTTGAATTCTTTCATCAAGAGAGAATACATTATTTTTGTGATACATCATTATATATAATTATATTTAAGATTATTTCCTTTACACATGGACAACATAAGAGGATAGGATAAATAACATAAACACTTTCTTTTAATGCTAGTAACATGTCCAATATTCCACATTCTTTTCCCTTTTTTTTACCTAGAACTACCCATTCCCTTATGCATTGCTTTGAATTGAGATTGCATCAATACTACAAGACTCCTTTTAGGAGATTAAAAATTACATGAATACAAATACATAAGTACATCTCAACATATTAAAATATCCAATAAGAAATCTTCAACTGCATATCTGAAAAGGAATATGTGCTAGGATCATCCAAAAAATCACGATCAATACCTCGATATAAATATTAACCACCCAACCACATGGAACCAATAGGCCCACTCCCCCGAGCTAGGAGATAGAACCAAAGGCCCATACAAGAGGTAACAACTAGGAAATTCCTAAGGTGGTGATAAAATTTCTCCAAAGTCACAACACAAAAGAAAAGACAAGAAGACCACAAGGACTACCAGAGGCATGATCAAATTTAGTAGAGACTCTAAGCTACAAGCTAGGTGAGTGTCATCGCATAGCCCTCACCCCTTGGGTTGTCCTAGTACTAGCCACTCTTGGCCCCGGCCCCCAAGTAGGCACATGCGGAACCGAATGCCTGTTGTACAGACAAGGTCATCCAGTCGTACCTACGCATAGGTACCTTCTCCCACTCCCATCCTTAGTCTTTACTAGCACTAAAGGCATGGGTGAGGCACAATTAATCTTGATTAGTGTGTAATTTCCCATTCCAATAATCTCCCATTCCCAATTCATTTATTTAGGTTATCACTTGATTAAATAACTCATAGTAGGTTATCCTGGTACTAGCCACTTAGGGCCCCGGCCCCTCACTATGAGCCACTCACCTAGTGTACTTAGGTTCCCTAACATACATATAAAAATCATAAGAGCATAATAGATCTATCATCAAGAATTCATATCAATTCCATAACAACATTTGATTGAGTTTAGGAAAACATATGTTGTCCCTAGTCCACTTGACAACCCTAAACCCAATATGGCATACAGAATGTTCCAAACATATAAGAAGACATCCAAGTGATATTATAAACATATTCAGAGTATAAATTGATAAAATTAACCAAAAAAACATTCTAATAGCCTTTGGTGACCATACGAAACTTTAAAACTTAATGATGTTCTTAAACTGAATTATTTCAAGCAAGGATTAAATGCAAAGAATAGTCATCATAGAACAGTCATCCATATCTTCCACAAAACAAATAATAAAGGAAATCTCTTTGGTGGAGATTTAGCTAACATAATTATGGACTCTCAATTTGATTTTTAGGAAGATCCAATGGTGGGAAAGAAAGTTATGACTTCTGGTTTAAAACAGAAAATTCTGGTTAGGGTTCAGACCTGCCTTCACTAAAACGGTTGTAATTTTCACAAAACATAATAAAAATTTTCCAAACCAATTGAAAATGAAAGATAAGACTTAGGAGAATATTTTATATCAAATTTATACTTTTATATAATCATATCAGCCTGTATCATACGAATACATTTGACAGAAAATTCAGAATCGAGAATGGACACGCATAGTCTGCCAAAATGTCAAAAATAAGGCATTAATTCGACCCTAAAAATAAAATCAGAGAGATACCCATTTGAGATCTGTGAATTTTACTTCTAGAAAATCAATTTAGTAAAACCCTAGATGCAATTTAAATTATTATAATAATATATCTCCAAAAATGGGTTGCTAAAAACCCTAGGAAAACACATGCCAATTCTTACAAACAAAAACACAAAACTTTAAAATAACCATAGAAATTAAAAGTAAAGATATAATAAATAATTATAATATATAAATAGATCCATAATCTATCAGAGACATAAAGTAACTAACATATTCAATCCATACCTCATGTCCTACGAAGGTTGAATCGAAGAAGGAAGGAAACAAAAGAGAAGACAAATCCAAACTTGAGATGCATCCTTCAAACCCTATCCACTTTCAGAAATCTCCATGAAAGAAAGAAATAATTCCACAGCAAAGAATCCCTCTCTCAACTATTGAAATTCTCACAAAAATGTCTCTCTCCCAAAAGCAAAGATAACTAAAAATTCTTAAAGACATATGCTTACAAAATCTCCCTCACATCTCCAAGTTTTCTCTCCAAAATCACCATGAAAATTAAGGCCATCCTCTCCTCAATGCTTCAGCCCCAAAATCCCCCCTCTTCAAATGAGAAAGTAGTGCATATAAATAAATTTCCAAAGGTTGAGAGGAAAAGTAACCAACTCCCAACTAACTCTTAACTAAAGGGTATTATAAAATAACTTAATATCATACAACTATATTACTCAAATATACAATAAAAGATTATTTGTATTCATTCATACACATATGTAATATTATCCTAACATATATGCATATGCCATCATTAATTACATCAATATCTATATATATAACCTATCCTCATTATTAATAATTAACAATTGAGAATAATATACCTCGCATTATTTAATATTTAATTATTAATAATATTATACTTTACATTAATCCCAAAATATACACCATCAACAATATCTACAATAATTAACATATAATCACATATAAATTATATATATATAAATACATATATGTGTGCACCCATATATATATATATATATATATATATATATATATATATATATATATATATATATATATATATATATATATATATATATATATACATGCCAAATACCAAACACTATAATCTATAAGATTATGAAGTAATAGATCACAATATTATTACCTATTTATAATTGCTATAGGATATAACACTGAGGTAGAATAAAATCACTTACTTCAAAATAAATCTAATCATCCAAAGAGGCCATACAAATCATCTATGAAACATATCAAGAAAACCATAAGATCAAACAAGGTCAACCAAAGTCAACAAGGAAAGTCAAGCCAAACTCCTGAAACACAACATAGAAAGATTAACTAAGAATCATACCAAGAAGGAGAAATAAATAAAATGAGTAAACAAATCATACAGCCAAATGAATTCAAGTGGTCACAAGGCACTAACTACAACCATGCCCAACCAGGTGCATTGGATCTGGGTTTTTGACCCAAAGGTTGACTGACAAAGAAGGAACCCTAATATTCCCAAATTGGAATAATGACAAAGGAAGACTCATGTAGGGGCCTTAGTACTATCTCCATAACAACAACCATCGAGGATTTGAGGGCATGCTCAGACCTGTGAAGCTAGGTGAAGTCGATGCCCGATACCTGCAAGCCTGCATCACAAAGAAGAAATACATATGCACGGATATACTTATAAAAGAAAACATTACAGATGGATGACCAGGATCAATACATCGTGTGGACCTCAGCTATGTGAGTAACTACGACTTCGTCCTGAATCATGAAAACACATCATGTATATATATACACTCAAAGCATGTAGCATCATCATAATGAAGGTTAGAATCTCAAGCATTGTGTTAGTCTCTTATCAATACTAATAATAAATTAACATAATCAAATCATCAAGTGAGATACAAGATTCATCCAAGGTAAGCTTAATAGAAAAAAATATAAATAACCACTTATATATATCTATCAAGTACATATCATATAACATCCTAACTATGTTCATAAAGGTCTTGTAGGTACTCAATACATACATGGAAATAAATACATACAAAAATGATACCTTTAGATAGTATGTCTGATATTAGAATCATTGAGTACTAGCTTATGAAATTATTATAAACAACTATAGGAATAGATCAAACAAGTATCATGTACAACTTAAGCTCTAAGAAAACATCGAAGGATCTTAATTCTTTCAAAAACACAAAACTTATATTAGGGTTAGAGGGGTATTACATCCTCCCCCACTAAGATTCGACTTACTCCTGGAAGTCAGAAATGTGAACTATATATCACACATTATCTAACAGAATTATATTATTACTATTCTAGATCCTAATTTAATGACTGCACACATTCTTCTCCTATCAAGAGTTTTGGTAAATCCTATCTTATTACAACTTTAGTGTAGATTAACTCAATTCAATTAGTAATGACTTTCAAAAAGAATTACCTATGTGAGTCTATCACTTTATGTTGTAAGTTTGTTAACAAGATACTTGAAATTGCATCAAAATTATTGTTATCAAGTTGAAACTCTAAGGTATTCATGTTTACTCACTAATATCAATATATTAGGAAATTGCATGTTTTACCAACTAAGATTATCACTTCCTTTCACAATATCAAAGTTCCTATCTATGGTAACCAGTATAAAAAAAAAGAATTTATGATATATTTTCCCTTTTGAGACATAATCTAACCCTAGATAATACAACTTGTGAGACCTTATTACAAATAGGGTCCAAAATTTGTGTCCCTTACAAGCTATGAATACCAAACATAGAGAGGTATGTAACATTTATATTTGTTATGATCATGAAGGGAATACATCAAATAATTTTTATTTACTTTTGTAATCATGAAAATAAAATAATCTAGATACTTGAAACTTACCATTTTCATTAACACATAGTTTTATAAGAAATATTTATTTCCATCAAAGCTTTAAGTAGAATTCCAATGACATAGGACACACAAATTTTATAATATACATATTCTAAGTCATCTTTCACAATAGTTGTAGTGCTTGATTTCCAAAAACACATTCACCCCCTAGAGGAGATCTAAACAATTTACAATTTATTGCACTATTATTCATTAAGTTGGGATCCCTTCTTAAAGCTTACTATTTATCTATGCACTTTTCCCTAATTTGCATGTCAGGCAATTTCCATATGGCATTTTCTTAAGAGTTATTTCAAATTTTTTATTGCATAACGATCATAGATCCATTAAGAGAGAAAGAAGTATATGAGTCCTACTACTATCTTCATAACCACAACATCTAAATTAATAACATTAACTACTGTACATAACTTTAATTTCTACCCTTTACGTATTTGAAACATTACCCTCGTACACTTTAAAATTTTGAGATAACATCAGTTCTAAGTAGAAATTGAGTAAGGTACATTTCTATAACATTTATTTACCACAACAACTCCTTATTCATAGTTGATCAATCACTTAATGTTGTTAATTTCTTACTACTATGGTGTTGATCACAATGTATACAAAACATGAATTTGTTTCCAAAATGCCCAACTAGGATCCTAACTATTCACTAGGCATTTTGCAAGACATATATTTAATAAAAACAACTTCCATCATTAGTACAGATAATCCATCATCGCACATACTCTTCCCTATAATTTCTTGATTATGTTATCTTAAATCCTTTTTGTGCAATTTAATAAGATATGCAGAAAGGATATAACTTCTTACCAAGATAGGGATAAAAATTTCTCTTCCTAAATGAAAATGTGAATTATAGCCTATGATAAAATCTTGGGGACATAGGTCCTTCACCCAAGGGTTTCCTAATGGAGTATTTACAAATTTTCCTAATATATTATTGCCTTGTCTAAACAATTTTAGTCATGCAAAACTTATTTCTTAAGAGGGGAGAGAGAAAAAAAGAGAGAAATGCATATGACAGTAAATTATTTGTTTCTAATTTATTTATTTATTATTATTATTATTTTTCACTTCTTTCCTAGGTACATATTATTATCCATGTAATCTAATTATTGCCCTATCATTCCTATCAAGTACTACCACAATCATTTCATTCTTTAAAGATCCAAAAGAAATCTATTTCTAAGATACCTTCAGTAGGATAAAATTCAACTAGGTATTTGTAAGAAGATAGAGTGCACAACATTATATTATAGGTATGATCAAGGGGTAATATTATCTACTACCATAATTAAGATTCAAAACATTTAGCATCCTTTAACTTTTGACCCTTCTAGAGATACCAGTACCTTTCAAGAAAACAAACACAAGTCTCAAGAATTCTTCGCCATTCCATTAATATTATAGGAAACATCCACTTAACACATCATTGATCTCATTATGCAAAAATATAAATAGTTGTTAAAATATAACTCAATCATAGAGGAATGGGTGTGCCCTTGTAAGACAATACAACATAAGAACACGAAAGGTAGCCTTCATTTCCTAAAATTCAAGTTTTAGCATAACAACATAATCCAAAAAGAGACAAAGTTAAGATACTCAAGGTTATGCATAGATGAGCTATGAGACCCAGAGTTCCCAATGTAGAAACCTAGGGCTCTGATACCAGATGTAACGCCCTGCCAGGCAACCCAAGAGGACAAGACATAAAACCTCTATAAAATGCAAGTAGTGAATTTTTATTTTATTTTATTTATTTATTTTAACTAGAATAATATTCATCATTACACTTCATATTTCTAAAAGAAGAAATAATTTTCTACTACTTGAATGTAAGATTTATACAACTTAAGTCCTCCCGGGTTCCCTAACGTCGCTACTAAAGCAACATCATATAAACCATTTACATGCATAAGATATTCACGGAATCATGAGCTTAAAAGATCTACATTCATTTTAATGCACCAAGTTAAATGTCCCTAACTTATTTCTTTTATTAAACATAGGTTAATCATCCAACATCATTATTCCTTTTATCAACTCATTCCATAAATTCATATTGATTTCATCTACATCTACTATCCTTTATATCACTTTTCTCTAATAATTTAGGTAAGAGATTAATATTCATTAAGGTAGGCATCATCCTAGGTACTTCATTAACATGAACCAAGTATTAACATTAAAATCAAATTACTATTCTATTGCATTGTTTCATAACCATTCATTGTTAATAATTCCAATCACTAATCTATCATTTCTCAATAATCTCTTTGAATTCTTTCATCAAGAGAGAATACATTATTTTTGTGATACATCATTATATATAATTATATTTAAGATTATTTTCTTTACACATGGACAACATAAGAGGATAGGATAAATAACATAAACACTTTCTTTTAATGCTAGTAACATGTCCAATATTCCACATTCTTTTCCCTTTCTTTTACCTAGAACTACCCATTCCCTTATGCATTGCTTTGAATTGAGATTGCATCAATACTACAAGACTCCTTTTAGGAGATTAAAAATTACATGAATACAAATACATAAGTACATCTCAACATATTAAAATATCCAATAAGAAATCTTCAACTACAGATCTGGAAAGGAATATGTGCAAGGATCATCCAAAGAATCACGATCAATACCTCGATATAAATATTAACCACCCAACCACGTGGAACCAATAGGCCCACTCCCCCGAGCTAGGAGATAGAACCAAAGGCCCATACAAGAGGTAACAACTAGAAAATTCCTAAGGTGGTTATAAAATTTCCCCAAAGTCACAACACAAAAGAAAAGACAAGAAGACCACAAGGACTACCAGAGGCATGATCAAATTTAGTAGAGACTCTAAGCTACAAGCTAGGTGAGTGTCATCGCATAGCCCTCACCCCTTGGGTTGTCCTGGTACTAGCCACTCTTGGCCCCGGCCCCCAAGTAGGCACATGCGGAACCGAATGCCTCTCGTACAGACAAGGTCATCCAGTCGTACCTACACATAGGTACCTTCTCCCACTCCCATCCTTAGTATTTACTAGCACTAAAGGCATGGGTGAGGCACAATTAATCTTGATTAGTGTGTAATTTCCCATTCCAATAATCTCCCATTCCCAATTCATTTATTTAGGTTATCACTTGATTAAATAACTCATAGTAGGTTATCTTGGTACTAGCCACTTAGGGCCCCGGCCCCTCACTATGAGCCACTCACCTAGTGTACTTAGGTTCCCTAACATACATATAAAAATCATAAGAGAATAATAGATCCATCATCAAGAATTCATATCAATTCCATAACAACATTTGATTGAGTTTAGGAAAACATATGTTGTCCCTAGTCCACTTGACAACCCTAAACCCAATATGGCATCCAGAATGTTCCAAACATATAAGAAGACATCCAAGTGATATTATAAATATATTCAGAGTATACATAGATCAAATTAACCAAAAAAACATTCTAATAGCCTCTGGTGACCATACGAAACCTTAAAACTTAATGATGTTCTTAAACTGAATTATTTCAAGCAAGGATTAAATGCAAAGAATAGTCATCATAGAACAGTCATCCATATCTTCCACAAAAAAAATAATAAAGGAAATCTCTTTGGTGGAGATTTAGCTAACATAATTATGGACTCTTAATTTGATTTTTAGGAAGATCCAACGGTGGGAAAGAAAGTTATGACTTCTGGTTTAAAACAGAAAATTCTGGTTAGGGTTCAGACCTGCCTTCACTAAAACGGTTGTAATTTTCACAAAACATAATAAAAATTTTCCAAAACAATTGAAAATGAAAGATAAGACTTAGGAGAATCTTTTATATCAAATTTAGACTTTTATATAATCATATCAGCCTGTAGCATACAAATACATTTGACAGAAAATTCAGAATCGAGAATGGACAGGCATAGTCTGCAAAAATGTCAAAAATAAGGCATTAATTCGACCCTAAAAATAAAATCGGAGAGATACCCATTTGAGATCTATGAATTTTACTTCTAGAAAATCAATTTAGTAAAACCCTAGATGCAATTTAAATTATTATAATAATAGATCTCCAAAACTGGGTTGCTAAAAACCCTAGGAAAACACATGCCAATTCTTACAAACAAAAACTCAAAACTTTAAAATAACCATAGAAATTAAAAGTAAAGATATAATAAATAATTATAATATATAAATAGATCCATAATCTATCAGAGACATAAAGTAACTAACATATTCAATCCATACCTCATGTCCTACGAAGGTTGAATCGAAGAAGGAAGGAAACAAAAGAGAAGACAAATCCAAACTTGAGATGCATCCTTCAAACCCTATCCACTTTCAGAAATCTCCATGAAAGAAAGAAATAATTCCACAGCAAAGAATCCCTCTCTCAACTATTGAAATTCTCACAAAAATGTCTCTCTCCCAAAAGCAAAGATAACTAAAAATTCTTAAAGACATATGCTTACAAAATCTCCCTCACATCTCCAAGTTTTCTCTCCAAAATCACCATGAAAATTAAGGCCATCCTCTCCTCAATGCTTCAGCCCCAAAATCCCCCCTCTTCAAATGAGAAAGTAGTGCATATAAATAGATTTTCAAAGGTTGAGAGGAAAAGTAACCAACTCCCAACTAACTCTTAACTAAAGGGTATTATAAAATAACTTAATATCATACAACTATATTACTCAAATATACAATAAAAGATTATTTGTATTCATTCATACACATATGTAATATTATCCTAACATATATGCATATGCCATCATTAATTACATCAATATCTATATATATAACCTATCCTCATTATTAATAATTAACAATTGAGAATAATATACCTCGCATTATTTAATATTTAATTATTAATAATATTATACTTTACATTAATCCCAAAATATACACCATCAACAATATCTACAATAATTAACATATAATCACATATAAATTATATATATATAAATACATATATGTGTGCACCCATATATATATTTCCATATATATATATATATATATATATATATATATATATATATATATATATATATATACACATATATATATATTTATTTATATTTATATAGATACATGCCAAATACCAAACACTATAATCTATAAGATTATGAAGTAATAGATCACAATATTATTACCTATTTATAATTGCTATAGGATATAACACTGAGGTAGAATAAAATCACATGCCTCAAAATAAATCTAATCATCCAAAGAGGCCATACAAATCATCTATGAAACATATCAAGAAAACCATAAGATCAAACAAGGTCAACCAAAGTCAACAAGGAAAGTCAAGCCAAACTCCTGAAACACAACATAGAAAGATTAACTAAGAATCATACCAAGAAGGAGAAATAAATAAAATGAGTAAAAAAATCATATAACCAAATGAATTCAAGTGGTCACAAGGCACTAACTACAACCATGCCCAACCAGGTGCATTGGATCTGGGTTTTTGACCCAAAGGTTGACTGACAAAGAAGGAACCCTAATATTCCCAAATTAGAATAATGACAAAGGAAGACTCATGTAGGGGCCTTAGTACTATCTCCATAACAACAACCATCAAGGATTTGAGGGCATGCTCAGACCTGTGAAGCCAGGTGAAGTCGATGCCCGATACCTGCAAGCCTGCATCACAAAGAAGAAATACATATGCACGGATATACTTATAAAAGAAAAAATTACAGATAGATGACCAGGATCGATACATCGTGTGGACCTCAGCTATGTGAGTAACTACGACTTCGTCCTGAATCATGAAAACACATCATGTATATATATACACTCAAAGCATGTAGCATCATCATAATGAAGGTTAGAATCTCAAGCATTGTGTTAGTCTCTTATCAATACTAATAATAAATTAACATAATCAAATCATCAAGTGAGATACAAGATTCATCCAAGGTAACCTTAATAAAAGAAAATATAAATAACCACTTATATATATCTATCAAGTACATATCATATAACATCCTAACTATGTTCATAAAGGTCTTGTAGGTACTCAATACATACATGGAGATAAATACATACAAAAATGATACCTTTAGATAGTATGTCTGATATTAGAATCATTGAGTACTAGCTTATGAAATTATTATAAACAACTATAGGAATAAATCAAACAAGTATCATGTACAACTTAAGCTCTAAGAAAACATCGAAGGATCTTAATTCTTTCAAAAACACAAAACTTATATTAGGGTTAGAGGGGTATTACAGACCCTGAGACACAGCCTAGCTACCGGACGGCCGCTACCTAAGGTGAGTTTACTGTTATGCTCTTTTGTACTTTCCAAATTCCTATTTTTTATAGGTCAAGTCAATTTTTCCCCCTTTAGGTCAACCCTGACCCATTTAGGTTGACATTGACCCATCTAGGTTGACTTTGACCCATGAAAGTCGACATTGACCAGAGGGGTTTTTGTCAATTTTTAAATGAGGCCGACCTTGACCCAAAAAGGTCGAACCTAACCCAGTAAAATTGACATTGACCTAGTAAGGTTGACATTGACCTAACTGAGGTCAACTTTGACCTAGTTTAGTTAGTTTTACAGATTTGATGATACAGATGACTGATATGATCTTTGTTTGTGCTTGCAGGACCTAGTCTGCTTCAAAGAGCATCCTTTTGGGGAATTGCTAGTGAAAGTCAAGGAGACATTGTCTGAGCTTGATGATGAGGAGATGTAGTTACTGAGGGATGTGGGACTGTACTAGGTATTAATCCTTCCATATCTTAGACTACACCGAGCCATGCTATTAGCTCTGATAGAGAGGTGGGATGAGGATACATGCTCCTTCCATCTTCCCTCTGGCAATATTACAGTGACTTTAGAGGATGTCTACAGGATCTTGCGGCTTCTAGTCCAAGGGGAGACCATTAGACCTAGAGCATAGTGTGGTTTTGAGGAGATCCATGTAGACATAGAGTATTATATAGGAGTGCATCCATTGATGCGGACCCGATCAGATCAAATCCTACTATCTTCTGTACTATCAGGTCATACACCTTTAGTACAGAAGGTGATGTTATGTATAGTAGCCCTGGTTGTGTTACCTAACTCAAAGGGTACCATATTTTGTTCACCTTTGACACATCTCATACAGAGGATGGAAAGAAAGGGACCATGTTCTCATGGGGTTGTAACATGCTAGCTCAGCTATACCATGAGCTAGGTCAGCTAGTGAGATATTAGTGAGAGAGTCTATCGACATGTACAGTTCTGCAAATATGGATTTTTGAGCATTTCACATGTACACATCCATAGGGAGTTCCCATGATGGTAGATACAAGCACAACAAGAGCCTTCACATATCCTTTGAGAGCTGTTTGGTAGTTTGGGGATATGCTCTACTGGAGACTACATCTAGACCGTATTGCCAGCACTGATGTGATATGGAGACCCTACTGCCAGATGACAGAGTGGCTTGATACATGATTCCAAATGAGACATTCATAGTAGCGTAAGTTGCTAGAGGGTCATCAAAGTCATATAGTAATGCCCTAATATTATGATTGAGTGATGAGATAGTTTAGCCTATTACAGGGAGTCCCTAAGGTAGTACCTCACTATGTTCATCCGATGAGATACTATCAGAGACCTGATGCCATTCATCGACCATTGATAGTAGAAATAGAGGATAGTGATATAGAGGAGACAAAGGATATAGAGGTACCATCATATGTATCCTATTTAGGTGTAAGCTGAGATTACATCAGGTACTGGAGTTTGGAGGGGACCCTTCCTATCTTTCCCAAGGATTATCCTACATGTGATCTAGGCTTTGCAGAGGGGACACACCGGGATAGTGGAGCCACCAAGGAGGATGAGGATATTAGAGATGAGGAGGAACACATCTTCAAGGAGGATCCCATGGAGGAGGAGGAGAGAGAAAAGGAGAGGGCTGAGGACATGCCCTCAGGTGGTGATACTGGTTCAGATATACCTATTACTCATGCATCACCACTAAGATCATGATGGCCCCCACAGCCCCCATGGCCCCACATAGAGCCACCACCACTGAGACCAAGATATAGCAAGCATGGAGAGAGTATTCACTCCATGCCCCCACCATCTAGGCACTTTAGTGACATCCAGGAGGGAGACCTAGGTATGAACTTGATTGAAATTTGGTTGAATATATGATTTGAATAGATAGGATACTAGACTGATAGAATTTTGTTTCTTTCTATAGCTAGTGTAGCGGAGTGGAGGAGCTTTGTATCCAAGATTCTCAAGGATACCATTATATCCCACCAACTACCAAATGATGAGCAAGAGTCTTCCATTGGTCATAGAGATCCTGACAGACATGTCAACATCTTTGTATGTATCTAGTGAGAGCTGAGAATGTGCAAAGAAAGGGAGGAGAAGCTGATGGCAGAGGTATAGAGTCTCTAAGGATGTGTACAAGGTATGAGCATATCCAAGAGCCATACATAGACACACAAATCTTCATCTTCCCATCACAGAGCAGAGAGATCTAGGAGTCATCGACCATTAGAGCGACACAGTGATAGATAGGGCCATTGGCCACTTATGTATCAAAAACTTTTGAAAACTATTATTTTGATGAATGAAAAACTTTCTCTACTAATTAGTTCTATGTTTGATTACTATGATTTCATCAATATAAAACTTAATAGAAAGAAAGAAAGAAAGAATAGAAAGTGCATAAACATATTCAATATATAATTTTTACTAAAACTACATAACCTATAAAATAATTTTTTTATAAGGAATACATAAATGCACATGGAACAAATGAGATTAAGGGTAATAACATTTAAGATGCATAATATTAATGGGTTCCTTTAAAGAAACACCATCCATATTAGCAAGTTTGTAAGCACCCGTACCAAAGTCTTCAATGACAAAAAAAGGTCCAAGCCAATTAGGGCTAAATTTTCCTTTTTCACCCAGTAAAGCATTCACATTTCGTTGATTCTCATAAAGGACTAAATCACCAACTGCAAATGTTTGTTCAATTACCTTATGATTGTATTGTTTCTGAAGAGATTTATGATAAGCTTTTATATGTTCTAATGCATGTATTCATTGTTCATCCAACATTTCTAATTCTTGTAAGCGTTGTTCATGAAAAGTATCTTTATCAATTATCCCATGAAATGAAATTTGTAAAGAAGGTATTTTAAGTTCCAAAGGCATAATATCATCAGTACCATAAACAAGTTTATAAGGAGAAGTACCCATGGTAGTACGAACACTAGTCCTATAGGCCCATAAAGCATAAGTCAGTTGAGTATGCCAATCTTTCGCATGCTTACTAACTATTTTTCTCAAAATTTGTTCAATAATTTTATTCGATGCTTCAACTTGTCCATTACATTGAGGATAGTAAGGAGTTGAAAATCGATGTTGAATCCTATATTTCTCCAAGAATTTCACAACTTCTTTGTTTTTAAAAGACGTTCCATTATCTGAAATTATCATCGAAGGAATACCAAATCTTGTTATGATATTATTAAGGATGAAATCACAAATAACACCTGTCATTGTTGAATGAAGAGGAACAACTTCAACCCACTTCGTAAAGTAATCTGTAGTGGTGAGAATGTAAGTATGTCCTTGAGAAGAAGTTGGTGAGATTTTTCCAATAAGGTCAAAACCCCAAATACTAAAAGGCCATGGAGAAACTTGATTACGAATCTCACGAGCAGGAGCATGAATCAAATTACTATGTTGTTGACATTGAGGACATTTCTTAACAAACATGAAAGAATCTTGTTCCATTGTTTGCCAATAATATCCCATTTGAAGTAATTTATTAACCAAGGATTTTCCACCAAAATGTCCCCCACAAGAACTAGAATGAGCTTCTACTAAAGCTACAAGAATTTCAGTTCTATTAAGACATCATAATAATAATCCCTCATAAGAACATTTGTAAAGTGTGTCTCCTAAAATGATGTACCTTTCTACAAGTTTCCTAATATGATTACACATGTTCCTCGTTGTTGATTCAGGAAAAGTACCATCTTTCAAAAAATGAAAAATATGTGAATACCATTCATCTGAATGCAAGTTAAAATAGTCAATGGTAAACTTATCAAAAATTGTAGGGCATTTAAGAGTTTGTATAGTAAATTGAAATTTTTTCAGATTGTTCTCAAGACAAACCAGGAAGTTGCACTAGCCATGGCATCCGCATGTTGATTGTCCTTTCTAGGTAAAGTCTGAATCGTATAAGAGGAGAATTGTGAAAGCACATCAAGAGCTAAATCTCTATATTGTGTCATTTTAGCATTTTTAGTCTGATATCCTCCTTTAATTTATTCAACTATTAGTTGAGAATCTCCATATATATGTAAATGTTTGATATTGAGGGATGAAGCTACTCGTAGTCTAGCTATAAGAGCTTCATACTCTGCAATGTTATTAGTGCAAGGGAAGGTTAATTTATATGATAAAGGGATGGGATTTTTTGTAGGGGGAATCAAGATGATACCCACACCAGAACCTATCTTGCATTTAGACCCATCAAAATATAATTCCCAAATATCCTTCTGTTGAAGAGTTAAAATGTTATCATCAGGAAATTATATAGAAGTAGAACTTTCATCTAGGTAAGGACAAGGAGCTTCAGCTAGATAATCTATCAATGCTTGTCCCTTAATAGATTTTTGAGAAATAAAATTAAGATCAAATTCTGTAAGCAACATCACCTATTGTGCCAACTGGCCTGAGAGATTAGTTTGTGAGAAAAGATGTTTCAAAGGATCAAACTTAACAATCACATTAACTTCAGCATTTATAAAATAATGCCTGAGTTTTTGACATGCATAAACTACGGTGAGACATTGTCTTTCTAAATCTGTATATCATGTTTCATAATCAAGTAAAGTTTGACTAATGTAATACATAGGTCTTTCTTTATCATTATCATCAATTTTAGCTAACAATGCACTCACGGCCCATTGAGTCACTAAAGTGTATAATTGAAATGGTTTATCAAAATTTGTAGGTTGCAAAATAGGAGGATTTGTGAGATACTCCTTAAACTGCTCAAAAGTTTGTTTACACTCCTCATTCCAAGAGAAAGTGGTATCCTTTCTAAGCAAGGAAGTAAAAGGAATAGTTTGGTCTACTAAATTAGAAATAAAGTGACGAATAGCTTGTATTTTTCCTTGTAAGCTTCATAACTGGGAAATATTCTTAGTAGGAGGCATATTAACAATAGCTTCAATTTTTTCAATATCTACTTCGATGCCTCGCTTAGAGATTATAAATCCTAATAATTTACCAGAATCAACTCCAAAGACACATTTCTTAGGATTTAATCTCATATTATAACTTCTAATCCTTTCAAATATATGTCATAAAATAGTAACATGATCTTCTCTTTGGATAGATTTTGCCAAGATGTCATCCATATAATCTTCAAGGATCTTATGAATGTAATCATGAAAAATCAAAGTCATAAACCGTTGATAAGTTGCTCCTACATTTTTCAATCCAAAGGGCATCATGACCCAACAAAAGGTTCCCCAAGGTGTTATAAATGTAGTCTTAAATTGATCTTCAGGGGGAATAAAGATTTGATTGTATCCCAAAAAACCATCCATAAAAGATAACAAGGCATGGCGTACTGTTGAATCCACAATCATATCAATATTAGGTAGTAGGAAATCATCATTCAAGGATGCCTTATTTAAATCTCTAAAATCAGTTCACATCCTTATCTTATTTTCTCCTTTTGACACAGGCACAATGTTTGAAATCCAATCTGAGTAATCAATAGAACAGATAAATCCAAAATCCAATAATTTTTCAATTTCTCCTTTGACTAATAAAGCAATTTGTGGATTCATCTTTCAAATTTTTTGTTTGACAGGCTTCATATTTGGCTTTAAAACAATGTTATGAGTAACAATCTTAGAATCTATGCCTAGCATATTAGAATATGTCCAAGAAAATATATCTTTAAATTCAAGCAAAAGGGAAACTAAGTGATCGCGTTCATCTTGATTCAAACATTTCCCAATTTTTATTATCCTTTCAGAATTATTTTCATTCACTTGAATATCAATAGTTTCAATAATTAACAAATCACTTCTTATCGGAGAATCCATTGGGAAAGGGAGAATATCATGTTCTTCATGTTCTCCAAAATAAGCATCTATTTTTAAACAAAAAGGTTTTCCTCGTTTGTGATGAAACTTAGGCAAATCTTCATAAATTCCTAAAAATTCCATTAAGGCTTCATCTTTAGGAAAAATATCCAAAGAAGAGGGTTGATTAAGGTCAATAAGTAATGGGTTAACCAACTTCAACTATCCACTACAAATATGGTTAACATTAAGAGGAAAAGTTGATGGTTGTCTATAAGGACTGAATCCTAATCCATATGTATTATCATAAAGTTCATTATCCAAAGGTACTTGTATACCTTGTTTTTGTTTACCACTTCCTTTCCCATTAAATCCCAATTTCTTAAGCAAATGATAATCAGGACCATATCAATCAGTCATGTCAGAAGGAGTCCAAGGAGTAGCATATGTCACAATGTCATAACAATCAGGCTTTATAGTGTCAAGCATTTCATTAATCGAAGTGGCAACAAAATTACTTTTTAATTCTTCAGAAAGTGGTGAAGAAATAAAAACTTGTTTCTCAAATTAATTGTGTTGCTTCATGAATTCCAAATCAGAGACCTTGTATTCTCCAATAAACATAGGATTAAAATCCAATGTCACCCAATCATCCTCATTCAAAGAAGAAGAAGACGGGGCTTCTTGTTGTTGAATCTTAGGTTGTTGTATCTCCGATTGTTTTTCAATCTCTTTACTAGTTTGAAGAGGTTTAGAGATTTTGGCATATTCCGCATTTAAGCAAGGATTCAAAGCATCATCCGCATGTAATGTATACATTAAGTTATTATAGATGAACCTAACCTTGCGATGAAGAGTAGAAGGAACTGCATGCATAGTATGTAACCATGGTCTTCCTAAAAGAAGATTATAATTGAGAGGTCTAGGCATAACATGAATATGAGTATTTAGAATAACTGGACCAACTTTAATAGGTAAGGTAATAATGCCCAAAGTTCTTTTTGTGATATTGTCAAATCCATGTATAGGAACATTATCAAGTTGAATAGTAGATACATCAGCCTTAATTGCCTTGAGCATATCCATGCTACAAACATTAAGTCCAGATCCATTATCAATTAAGGTTCTTCAAATGATACTCTGATTAATAGAGACAACCACCATAAGAGCATCATATTGATTCTGCACCTCTAGGGAAGGTAAGTCATTATCAAAAAACACAATAGGAGGTATAGAAGGCATAGTATGCATACAATCCAAAATAGAATGAATTTTCTCTTGATTAGGAGGCGAAGTAGGAAGAGCAGATAAAGCTTTTTGCAATGCCTCATGATATGTCAAGGAAGTTTGAAGTGATTCCCATAAAGATATCTTAGCAGGAGTAGCACATAATTGGTCAACTAATTTATACTCCTTAAAGGTAGATGGATACCTAGGTGCTTGAGGAAGCATAGGTTGAGAAGGAGGTAAAGAAACTAGAACAGTAGGCTAAGGGTTATTCCATGTGCGATAAGCATGTGAAACAGAATCAGTATTATCAAAGAAATCCAAAGGATCTCTAGGTTTACCCTTAATGGTTATACAAGGACATCTTTTTATCATCATCAAAGGTGTAGGATATATCATGTTAGGTTTATCAATGTTGCAAATAGTGGGACATGAAGATAACCATGCACACACCCTATGGAAAAGGTCAATTAGAGAGGTTGTGGAGGAGAGTGAGATAGGAATAGGATCCATGGAGATCATATTTGAACCATTTTCAGCCTCACTACCATGTACCTCATTAGGAAATCTATCCTCCTATACAATAAAAGCCTCATCAAAGTACTCAAAACAATAATCATACATGTTGAATACAAAGAAAGCACTAAAAGCGTGAAAAAAGTAAATATTTTTATATTTTTAAAGATATTTTGCAATTTTTTTGTATTTTTGAAATATGAATGCAAGAAATCTAATCTTCTAAGTGTACAAAATTTAGATCTAACACCATAAAAGAAAGAGATGTCATACACGGGTTCACCAAAATGAATAGTGGAAAATGGAAGCTTAACAATGTACCTAACATTCAACACTTATTCATTTGAATTGAAATTGGAATTGGCATAGCATAAGTAAATTTGGAAATACTTGGAAATTAATTAGGTCAAGATACATACCTCATTATGAAATTGAT
>BSBK01000416.1:162500-240000 GCA_027943335.1 Chamaecyparis obtusa
TATATATATATATATATATATATATATAAAGCAATACACACACACACGGAGACTTTAGTTCTTATATGTAGGCATATATACTGTTAATTTCCTAGACCACTGGACTTGGTTTCTAGAATATTCTCACTTGGTACTTGTCCTTGTATACTAGTATCTATTTGTAATGCCCAAAAGTTTGGGTCAAAACACAACCAACAATTTTTTTTTTTTAATGGGTAAAAGATCCAAGTTTATGATGCGGACAAAAGTGCTAATGACGAGGTCCAAAAGCGACAAGAGGTCAAACCTCAACAAAGTTGTTTTAATATCCATAGGATGCTAGATGATATCAATATAATCGAAGAAGATCGTTGACCACCTTCTCGATCAATATCGTAGATCATCGACCTATAAAGTGTATAGGTTATCTAAGAGAAATTGAATGTTTATTTAATAACGTTAATATAATAATCATATAGGTTATCAAGAGTAAAAGAATATTCCCAGTATATATATATATTCCTTAAATAATTTCCTTATAAATATAGATTAATAATTTTCTATATATAAATAAATGTCAAATTGATTATAATAATTAGATTGCCAATATAAAATGTTGTACATAAAAATAAGTAATCAAATAAATCAATAACCATAATTTAATAAACATGTATTAATTCAATTTACAATTATAATATACTAATTAATTAATATATTCATTAACTAATTAATATATTATAAAACATTAATTAATGGCATATAATTAATGATTAAAATTAAATAATATATAAATAAAATTAATTAATAATTATAATATATTAATTAATTAATATAATTATTAATTAATTAATAAAGTATAATAAATTAATTAAATATATATACATACTAAATAAAGTAATAACTATCTATTGTTATTACACATAACATTATTACAACAAAATAAACTAACTTAACAATAAACTAAACTACCTAAACAACCTAAGCTACTTCCTATCTCCCTAGCTTCCTAGCCTAGCTCCCTATCCCACTTCCTAGCTCCCTAGGAATCTCCCTCAATCCACGTGCCCAAGATAAGAGTCACCATCACAAGGCAAGGAAGAGGGTGCGCTATTTAAGGGAGTTGAAATGGTCTACCAAAAGCTGGCGCCATTTAAGGGAGGGGACAAGAGTATTAAAGCATGGGAGTGCGCCCCCATGCTAAGCTAAAGGCAAAGGTAAGAGAAATTAATTCCTCAACCAAACAGCGCCTGCAATAGGGGAATGGAAAATCAACAAGGGGTGGCGCACAAGGAAGATAGTATGGGTAGTGGGACCCAACCAAAACTCACGCTGCTCAAGAGTGATGTGGACTATGACAGGAGCATTAATCAAAAGGTTTGAAACTTCATGCAAGTCAAGACCTCCCTCCACATGCGCCTAGTTTAGGGGGAAGTATTAAATAAGGTATGGGAAATATATTTCAATGTTAAATTATTTGTTTATTGCATGTTGAGGTGGCAGGATTTATTATTTAAATATGACTGTGGTAAGAGATTGTATGGGAATTCTTTTCCCATATAATTTCCAGAGAGTTGAAAACCAACTTCTCTTTGAAAATGAATTTTCCTAAGTATAAGAATATTATCTATTTCCTTCACAGCAATGAGTAGAATAGCATTATCATTTATTAGTTTCCTTATTGCATTAGGAAGTCTATAGTCTTAAAATTGATAGTGTATCATTAAGAATTAAATATGGTTTGATTGCAAATCAATAGAGATATCAACAAAATAACTATTTTGTTCATTCCTTCATAGATGTTTCATTACAATTGAAAGGACTAAAAGTGAGATATGAATCATATATAGAGATTATTTTCAATGATCATGACAATTAAATCATCTTGTAGGAACTACAATATTCTTATATCAACCCCAATCTGGAATCATAATGGATTTGTTACAATATTAAAATATATCAATGTTGATAACTCATTTGCAAAGAAAGAGTAATTTCAACTATAAAGAGAGAGAGAGAGAGAGAGATCTTTTATAACGTATGAAAGAATTCATCATAAACATTAAGAAATCCATTTCAACTCATTTACAAATACATCAATAAAGTTTACAACATCCTAGTTTCAACAAAGCATTGCAATGAATAATTCCACACAATAAAAGATCAAGATAATAACAGTCTCTCATCCATTTCATCTTCACAATAGCTCCAAGTAAAAAACATTACATTAACTATTTTACATCAATAGAAGTCCAAATACAAAGAGAGGTTACACAAAGGAATGAACGGGTTGTCTTCTCACAACCACCCAAAAGATGAAAACCTCTATGATAGCTCCTCTTTGAGCTTCCACAAATCTGCAAATATATACAAGGCAAGGGAAAGACCATGGGAGCTCACCTCCCATCCTAGGCCTCTCATGAGGCCACCCCTGAGCTTGGGGAAACCACATCAAATAGGATACATTCACTCATATACGAACACTCACAAGAAACATACAATTGCAAGAACCCAAAATTCCCTCAAGGGTGTAACTAAGGAATTCCATGAACTCCTTTTGTGGGGTGTGGGTGGACAACCAATGGAGATAACCATTGCATGAAAACAAGGCCACACATGGACCGAAATATGCTCAATATCAAAACAAGGCCACACATGGACCCAACTATGCTCAATATCAAAACAAGGCCACACATGGACCCAAATAAGCACATTATCATAACAAGGCTCACATGGCCAATCTTCCCTCCTTATAACCCCAATGCCTCATGGGCTATATGCAAGGTTAGTTGGGGAAAATCACTCACCCAAGCTTCATCCTTCCCCACACATGGAGGAGACTCTACACATGGAGTTGCCTCCCCTCTTGATTTCTCTTCCCTCCCAAGGGTGAGTGAATCCAAGAGTAAACAACCCCAAATCCAATTACAAGAAAAACACAATACATGCTTGCTCTCACCATGACCAACCATGGGGAGCTAAAACACAACAAATAAGAAATGCAAGCTTCCTCCATGACCAACCATGGGGAGCCAAAGAACAAATACACAACACATACAACTACTACAACAAAAATGTGAGAAATGAAGAGCAAGATCCTCCAACCTATGATCCAATGCAAAATGATGAAGTTTTGAGCCTTCTCCTTCTATCCCTAGCTTTCTCCTTCTCCAAGTTTAGTGGTCTCTAAAGGTAGAGAGTGGGTGAACAACCCAAACCCCTCTAAAAGTTCTACTAAAAAGGGACCCCCTACCAACTCTCCACAACCCTCATAAAGATGGTCCTAGGAAGTACTTCTGGGTCCATGATGCAAGTTGCAAATTCGTTCAAGATTAAATGGGCACTATTGGAGGGGACAAAAAGGTCAAAATATGGCTTCTCCCATGCTTAAATTACCCCTAACCTATGGGTACAAGGAATGGGCTACCTAAAAAGCATGAAACTACCCCCTAGGGTCCCATTTAACCCTCCAAAAGCCATGGTTTAGTTAATGCACGAAAATGTAAGGTATGACTTCACTTAAGGATCCTAAGACAAGAGGATGCACTTAGAATACCCCCTCTAGGAAGCTTCTAGGACTTGTTCTCACACTCCAATCACATGACATACCTTAGTTAACAATTAACTCTAGTGTCAAGTGACACTCACATAATTAACATCACAATTAAGGTATGTCCAACATATTACAACACTTAACAATCCTACACATACATTCACATTACGGTTACAAAATAAAACACTTCACAACGAGGCCCTGGTCTCTTCAATAGATGGGGCCTTGGCTTTACTGATAGCACAAGCATTCAATGTGGTTTCCCCGAATATTTCCATGGTCCTTCCACCTGCAAAACCTTAATGCAGCATCAGTAATTCAAGGAAGAAAACCATCACATATAAACATATAAGATGTAATATCCACACATTATTCATAACTCAATTGCATACATGAAATCACACAACAAATAATGATCTTACACAATTCAATTGAACATTCAATCACATAGAATGAAATGTCATAATTCAATTGTATGCACGTAATCATATAGGATTCAATAATCACATCAAATAAATTCAATTTGCATAACTCAATTCATACTTCAATTGCATATATAATTCATAATTTAATTTGCATAATTCAATTCATAGTTCAATTGAAATCAAGATCATCCATAATCTATCATCATTATAAGATAATCTTCAGGTTCTCAAAACATGAAGATAATAATAAATTCTAACATGATCAAATCCAAATCCACTAATCATGGATCCACATACAGAGTCGACAAAATGTATAGTCTAACATGTCCATCATAACATAACAGTAAATCGAATGAGTCCAAGTATCTCAATTTTACTTAGTATAATATTTAAGATAAATCAATGGTTCAACATCAGTAAGGGGTAACCATAACAGTCGGGTCCTATAAAATTCTTATCACAAGTATGATTAAATTTCCTAATCTAGGAAAACAAAATGCAGAATAATCCTATTAGTCTAGGATCTAACAAATCCTTGATCAGGGTTCTAATAACATCACCAAAACATCATTATGGTATAACCATATAATACATCATCGAAGCATTACTCATCCTCCTCGTAGGAGTTACTAGAATCATCACCTCAACTATTAATTTAATCCAAGATAAACTTAAGACTTAACACATAACTAATTTGGCATTTACATCTCGACTTCTCGAATCAAATCCTTTCGACAAAAGTACTCAATGGAACCTTAATAGTCTAGCTGGATCTATGATCCGCAGGGTAACATACTGCATCCAAGATTCACTTACATAATTAATAACCCAAAGATATCACCTCTGTCATTGTGACACTTAGTTGATAGATACTGATATGTAGGTACAATTCCATTAGGGATTTACCATTCATCCAGATACTACAAAACCCCTTAATCCTCCGTCATCGAGTGTCAAGGAAAAGGTTGAAATGGGGTGGACCTTACGCTATTTGGCTCTTCCCTCTGGCATGTATTTATGATCTATTATGTTTAGATGGCAGGGTATTCCTGGTTTTCTATTATGTTGTTTATTTGGATGTTGTCAAGCCATAACTGATAGCTAGTATGATCTTGTCTCAAAGGGATACACTTGAGCTAAAGTTTTTCATAGCTTAGGATATAAGTTTTCAATCCATCTGAATTACTTTAATTTCCATTGCATTTTTAGATTAACCTACATAGTATTGAATAAGGTTTTACTTCTTAAATATTTATATTAGCATGGTTTTTGTGCTTTAATTCCCAGTCCATAAATTTATGGGAAATCATTGACACGTGGATTAAGAAGCTAGTTTTATGCAACTACTTTTATGCAAATAAATCTATTTACATTAATGTATGAATTTTCTTTAGTTAATAGACAACTAAAAAGCCATACTTTCTAAAGTATTTAGATAGTTGTTTGTTTTTATTTCTTTCTTGATAAGGAGAAAAATATCTTGCAAGAAATTTTGTCAGATGAGGAGAATTATGAGCTATAGAATATGTGCTAACCTGCAAAAAAAAGTGGAAACATGTTTTTTATAGGCACCTACAGAAACAGGATTACAAGGGAAAAGCGGGAAAATGGGGACCTTCCTCCAAGAATAAAGGTTGTCTTGAATTGTCATCTATAATATGAAATATGTTTAATTTATAATTTATAATATGTTATTCCAATTATGGAAATATGGCAATAAGTCAGGTATGCCTAGATGTCTATGTGAGGCCCACCTTCGGCCCACATAGTGATCCCGATTTTGAGACTTAGCATTTCATTTTGATTATGTTTTTGGAGATACTTGGACTCTTTTGATCTACTGTTATGTTGTGATGGACTCGTTAGACTTCACATTTTGTTGACTCTGTATGTGGATCCATGATGAGTGGATTTGGATTTGATCATGTTAGACTATATACTTTCGTTGATCCTGTGCAAGGATCCATGCTTAGTAGTTTCAGATGTGATTATGTTAGATGCTATTATTATCTTTTTATTATGAGAACCTGATGACTATCTAATGATGATAATAGGCTATAGATAATCTTGATTTCATTTGAATTATGCTATTGAATTACAAATTGAATTATGCAAATTAAATTATGAATTATATAGGCAATTGAAGTAATAATTGAGTTATGCAAATTGAATTTACTTAATGTGGTTATTGAATCCTAAATGATTACGTGTAGACAACTGAATTATGACATTTCATTCTAGGTGATCGAATGACCAATTGAATTGTGTTAGATCATTACTTTTTGTATGACTCCTTGTATGCAATTGAGCTAAGATTAATGTGTAGATATTACATCTTGTATGTTATATATGATGGTTTTCTTCCTTGAATTACTGATGCTGCATTTAGGTTTTGCAAGTGGAAGGACCATGGAAACATTTGGGGAAACCACATTGAATACTTGTGCTATCAGTAAAGCCAAGGCCCCGTCTATTGAAGAGACCAGGGCCTCATTGTGAAGTGTTTTATTTTGTAACCGTAATGTGAATGTATGTGTAGGATTGTTAAGTGTTGAAATATGTTGGACATACCTTAATTGTGATGTTAATTATGTGAGTGTCGCTTGACACTAGAGTTATTGTTAACTAGGGTATGTCGTGTGATTGGAGTGTGAGAGCAAGTCCTAGAAGATTACTCAAGGGGGTATTTTAAGTGTAACCTCTTATCTTAGGATCCCTAAGTCAAGTCATACCTTACATTTTCGTGCTTTAATTGAACCATGGTTTTTGGAGGGTTAAATGGGACCCTAGGGGGTAGTTTCATGCATTTTTAGGTAGCCCATTCCTTGTACCCATAGGTTAGGGGTAATTTTAGCATGGGAAAAACCATATGTTGACCTTTTGTCCCCTCCAATAGTGCCCATTTAATCTTGCACGAAATTTCAACTTGCATGATGGACCATCTTAATGAGGGTGGTGGAGAGTTGGTTGGGGGAGTCCCTTTTAGTAGAACTTTTAGAGGGGTTTGGGTTGTTCACCCACTCTCTACGTTTAGAGACCACTAAACTTGGAGAAGGAAAAAAGATGAGGATAGAAGAAAGAAAAAGCTCAAAACTTCATCATTTTGCATTGGATCATAGGTTGGAGGATCTTGCTCTTCATCTCTTTCATTTTGTTGTAGATGAAACTTGTAGATGTAAATTTTGTTAAGTGTTTTAGCTCCCCATGGTTGGTCATGGTGAGAGCATGAAATGGCATTGTGTTTTCTTTTGTGATTGGATTTTGGGTTGTATACTCTAGATTCACTCACCCTTGGGAGGGAAGAGAAATCGAGAGGGGGTGTGGAAATGGAGGCAACTCCATGTGTAGAGTCTCCTCCATGTGTGAGGAAAGATGAACTTGGGTGAGTGATTTTCCCCAAGAAACCTTGCATTTAGGCTGTGTGGCAATGGGGGTATAAGGAGGGAAGATTGGCCATGAGAGTCTTGTATGAAATTCAGTTATATGGGTCCATGTGTGGCCTTGTTCTTGTATTGCAATGGTTGTCTCCATGGGTTGTCCACCCACACCCCATAAAGGATATTCATGGAATTTCCTTAGTTTTTTTCACCTTGAGGGATTTTGGGATTTTTATGTGTTTATGTTCTTGTTGTGTTTGTGTGTGAGTGTTTGTTTCCCATTCATTGTGGTTTCCCCAAGCTTGGGGGTTGCCTCATGAGAGGCCTAGGATGGGAGGTGAGCTTCCCATGGTCGCTTCCTTTGCCTTGTATATATTTGCAGATTTGTGGAAGCTCAAAGAGGAGCTATCATGGAGGTCTTCATCTTTTGGATGGTTGAGAGAAGACATCCCTTTTATTCCATTGTGAATCACTCTTTGTATTTAGATTTCATTTGATGTAAAGGAGAATGTAATGCTCTTTACTTGGAGCTATGGTGATGATCAAATAGATAAGAGATTGTAATTTGATTGATCTCCCATTGTGTGGCAATAGCAAATTTCAATGCTTTAATGTATCAATGAAGAGGTATTTGTAATTGATGTAATTGTATATGTATTGCAATGGATTCCTTAATGTTTACAATGAATTCTTGCATATGTTGTAAAAGATCTCTCTCTCTCTCTCTTCATAGGTGAAAATACTCTCTTTGCAAATGAGTTATGAATATTGAAAGATTAAACATTGTAACAATTTCCTTATGATATCATATTTGGTTTGATATATGTTTATCGGAGAATCATATTTGATGAACCATATGTAATGATCATTGAAAAAATCCTCTAAATGTGATTCATATCTCACCTTCAATCCTTACAATTGAAATGAAATAACTATGAAGAATTGAACAGATTAGTTTTTATTGTTACCTCAATAGATTTGCAAATCAACTATATTTAATCCTCATTGAAACACTATCAATTTTAAAGCTGTAGACTTCCTAATGCAATAAGGAAACTTATAAAATGATAATCAAATAAAGAAAAGTGGTAAAGATTGTAGTTATGCAAGAGACATTCCCAGAATTTTAGAGCAAAATAACTCTCTGGATTTTGTATGGGAATGACAATATTCCCATACCACAGAGAATATTCTGCTCATTATATTAAGTTCCTTATTAGAATTAACTTAAGCCTTGATTTATATTCTAACCTATCTTTTGGACACTTAATTGCTATTAATGTAAGCTAGTAAACTTAGTCCTAAAGACCTACCCCATTCAAAGTAAATGATGGGACCCACGCAAGATTTGATGTTACTTTCAAAACAAAATAAACAAAAAAATATATACAATTTCATTACCTCTACGTTGGACTTTGGGGACTACAAGTGGAGGGCATTAAAGTGAGCTTGCATCAAATATTTAGTAAGGACAAGACTGCCCCCAAAACTTGCGCCCATACTTCTTCTTGTCATGTTGGCATTTATGATGTTTGGTGAAGGTTGACCACCCACTTCCATGCCTTCAAACTCACACAGGCTTTTGAGGAAGTTGTAAACTTGTAATAAATTCCCTTACCTCTCTTTAATTGCGCCACCCTTTGTTGACTTACCTTTCCCCTTGCAGGCGCTATTTTGTTTGGGGAATGGACACTTTTCCTTTTGTCTCTAACTTAACATAGGGTATGGTGCGCCCCTTTTTCCATGCATTAAATATTGCACTTTTCTTCTCCCTTAAATGGCGCACCTTTAGTCATGAGGCAGAGGGTTGTTTTCTCTTTGGGCTCGTGGTTTGAGATAGGAGTTAAGAGGGAGATAGGGTGTAGCTTAGGTGGTGTGAGTAGGTTAGTATTTAGTTAAGTTAGCTTAGTTAGTTAGTTAATTTTATTTATTTGAAAACTAATGCATTGTTACGGATATAGATAGTTTTATGTTAATCAATATTATTATTTATTAATTTGCTAATTATATGTTGCTCAATATTATTAACTAAATAGTATGTACATATTATTAGTTAATATATTATAATTTATTAATTAATTAATAACTATATTAATTAATTATTATATTATAATTATTAATTAATAATATATAAAATATTTAATTATAATCATTAATTAATATTTTCTAATTAATTAGTTAATAAATTTGTTAATAAATTTATTAATTAGTTAATTAATTTAATTCATGTTTATCCAATTTGGGTTAATGGTTTAAATTGATTTATTAGTTTATAGGTGCATTGATTAATTGGTATAATGTAATCATTAATTGAATTAATTAGTACCCATTTTGAACGGAAATTGGTATAGACGACTATTGAAATTTATGTTCAATATTTTTCATTAGTTATCAATTCTATTTTCATAACCAAGTTGGTCTTGAATTAAACATAATTGGAAATGGTTAACCTATATGATTAATCGGCTGATGATCGATGAAATTGATCGTTAAGATGATTAACGAACTTCGATTATATTGAATTTCATCTAGCATCCTATGGAAAAACAACTTTGTAGAGGTTTTGACCTCCTGACTCCTTTGAGCTTGACATTAACACCCTTTTACCCGCATCATGAATGTGGCAACTTATATCCTTTAAAAAAAAATTTGTTGGTTGTGTTTTGACCCGAACTTTTGGGCATCACAGTCTAGTTCATATAATCATAATGTAATGCCTTGAAATATATGTATCCTGCATATTCTGGAGGTAGGATTTGTAAATGTAATGTCGGTCTACAGTTCTGAAAAAAGACAGTTAATGTTTGTCTTCAACTTTTGAACCACATTCACAACCATGAGATTAATAATCTAATGATCTGGACTGATCGAGTCCTGGGGAAGACTGGAGGTTTTTTTTACTTTGTTCTTTCCTACCAATGCCTGCATTGAACATAAGTGTATTTGTATTTTTAAATTTTATAATAAAATAAAACTCATGACTTCGACCTATTACTTATCAAAATAATAATAATAAATATAAATATAAATTTATATTTATTAAGCATTACTTAATAATTTACTTTATAAATATAAATTAAAAGGCATGACAATTAAAATTATTATATATCATAAACAACCTCAAGGTACCCGCGAGGAATTTGTCTTTTATACATTCCATCAAAAATCACTAAGGAGAATTGTCTTGCATACATACTCACCACATTTAGGTATTTGAAAACCTACATTTTCCTTTCAAATTCATTTTGGCATCTCTATTTGGGTGTGGCAATTGACTGGGTGTGAATGCAAATTTGAGGGCTATAGTGGATTTTTTGATGGATTATCTACAGATAAAGGGACACAAACTTATGTCATATACAAGTGAGTTTTAATTTTGAATTTGAACTATTAATTTATATAGGAAAACTAATTTTCTTGGAGGCTTTCTTCTAGATGTTGGATGTGGACTCCTCTCATTCTTTTATTTTGTGTATTTGTATGTTTGATGGCATTACTTCTTTTGAGGGCTTCTAGGGAATGAACCCTTTCTCTTGCCAATGTTTTGAAATGTTTATTTGCTTTGTGGGTTTTTATCTGAGCTTAAAATCTTTGGTTATGACCTCATATATTTTCTCTACTCTTTATTTTGACATGGGAAATTCATTTCTTTTCCTCTATAGTAGTTATCAAACTTAGATTGACCACTTTTGGTTGTACATGACAAGGGTTTCTTTATTTTCTTATTTATCATTCTGATGTTCATTCACTGAAGCTCTTATTCTTGATATTCTATATAAAACTTGAAACAAAAATATAAAATCTCCCTATAACATTTCTTTGGCAAACTAAAAATATTTAGTTCAGAGACTTCATTTTTCATACATCTAGGCTTGAACATTTTTTGCACATAAAGACTATGACAATGTTTTGATACATAAAATTGCATTCTGAAGCTATAATATCATTGTTTGAAATCTTTGTATCATGTAATTGTTCTTGACACATTACCAATGACATGACCTACTCTACGTTCTCATGAAAAATGTTAATTTTAACCTTGGAATTTGTCATGTTGATTCTATAGCTTAAAAACCATATAACTATTTTGTGAACCTAATGCAATGATTGTACCTCATACTTCATCTCATTTTGTTATTACAGTTTACATTATGTGTATGACTACTCAAATTTAATACGGAGGTTTCTCTTATAACTACTTTCCTTTTGTATCTGACACTTGATAAATAGATCAGTTTGTTCTTTCCTACATATCAGATGTGTTTATGATCATAGTATCTTTATGTATGGTTGAGGGTTTGGAATCTACCACACGGCCCTCTCTATTGTGGATCTTTACATCTTTTGTCTTTGATCTAGGCACTTTAGATAGTTGGTATATCTATATTGTATATGCTTCTCTATGAAGCTTTATCTGATAAAAAGAAATGACACCCCTTGCCTCTGGTACTCTATGCTTTTGTCTTTACAATGTGAACAATGTCCCTAGATGCTCCTTATATACATGTGCATTTACCTTCATACTCTGATGTTGTAGTTTCTTCTTTATTTTATTATGACACTTGAGGAAGTTTCTTTATGACTACTATATGTGATGCCTTCTGATGTTACAACATTAGCACCTTTTAAGGTTAACATACTGCCCTATATTTGTCCTATTTTGACTGTAACCTTTCTATCACAATTTTAGAAATCATATTGTCATTATCTAATCTTTGCACATGTTAATGTATTTTCCATTGCATATGAGAACAACTCTTATAACTTCTAAAATTTTGTTGTAGCTATATGCAGGTTCTTGCCCCTTCATAAAGTCTCGTGGCCGATTACTTTTTATGAATCTGTAGCAACAATATTATTTTCTCATTACTACATTTAAACAATGCCTTTATTTTGACATGTTATGATCACTATATGTTTGATCTTTCATTTGCTTCACTTTACACTACAATGGTTGCATTCTTTTCATTGCTACTGTATTTATTGTCCTTACTTACACCTCATTATTTCTAAAAATGAACATGATTATAGATGCCCTTTTACTTGACCCTAGTAAATGTTATTTTTTAACCATGATACTCTGATTAGTAGTTGTCACATTATTATCCTGTAGTAGTATGATCCTATCATTTTTCTTTTTCTTGAATAAGCATTATCTTGAAACCTTTCTTTCATGTATTCCAATGCACTATCATTCACACTTTTTGATACCTTGTAACTTTGTCTTTGATGTGAGGGCTTCATAATATTTCAAATGCTCTGTATAATGATGTTATAGTTTCTTACTGCTTTCATGACACGGTCTTCATTGACTTTGTAATAGTCTGTTATTTATCCCCCTTGTTAAAATAAACATTTCCATGCTTTGAACATATAAAATAGCCTCCAAAAATCATTTTAATATGCATTTTATTGCTCCTTTACTACTACAACAGTGAATAAAATGAACGGCTTTATAGTAACATAGTTTTCTTGATATGAACAAAACTTGTAAAACTGATCAATATCTATGATTATAGAATATTTCAGGCTCTATTCTCAAACTCAAAGCTTTCTTTACTTTATTCCTTGAACATTGACCATAGTTTTGTTGTTCCAATCCATAACACAATGGGTCTTTTTCTAATGATAGTAACAAGCCTGAAAGTTTATCACATGTACAATATTGTTCATGCATATTTTGGACTTTGGTTCATCTTTGGCAACACTTCATATTAATAATATAGCTACTACATTTATAATCTTTTTATGATTTTCATATTGCACCTCTCATGAAGACCTTGTGTATTTCCATGCTCATAGCTCTTCTTTGATTAATCATTCTATATAATAGAAATCATTATATGGTATTGTTAGTTGTTTGGGACACCTATTAATTTATTAGATATGATTCCACTTAAAATAATACACTTTTCTATTCATTTGAAGCATTTAATTATTGTGTACATAACTGATCATAGTATCATGAAATTTTCTTTACTTTTGACATGCAAGTACAATGCTCTTTACATTTATATAGTAATGAATGTACTCATTCTTGCACATTTAAATAACCCATTGGATAAAATCAATGAACTTTTTTTATTTGATTTTTTGGATTCATTTCTATCTCATAGCAGATTATGTGCATTGTAACAGTAAGATGTTTATAGATAGTTGATTTATAGATCTAGGATTAAAATCCCAAGCTATAACATGTTTTTACCATCCTAAAAGTACACTAAAGACATGAAGCAACCTGTTCAAAGAAAGCTGCTCTAGATTTCTACCATAGTCTATCATTAAATCAAGCAATGAAATATCTTCTTCCCTCTTCTATTCCTTGACTTATATGCATGCTTACCTTTGTATTTCATTTATTTTAAGAGTTATCCCAATACTTATGTGGGTCCTTATGTACTATTTCTTCTTTTCTATATGAAACAAAAGAAATCAAGTTGCAAAAAATATATTTGTAATGTTATTTATGTAAACATTTTTGCACATCAATGTAATTATTTCTTCCATAAATGAAATGAAATGTTCTTTTTCCTTTTTGCATTCTTTGATTTCAGTTCAGACATTGAATATGAAACTCAAAATTTTAAAATGAACTAATGTACCTTACACCTTAGCTAATCAACTACCCAACTCTACCTATTTGAGATGGATGTGAAAATAGGTAACATTTTTTGCGACCTCTTAGGGGTGTTTGTTTACTTAAAAAAGAGTGGTTTCCTTATGCAAGTCCATTGGGCACAAAGTCTCCTTCAAATATAGAAAATTGAAAGCTTCTCAAATGAAAACTAAAATACACCCGCTGAAACTGAAACACACCAAAAACCAAACACTTGAGACAAAAATAAGTTATTGAAAATAATTGAAGTTGTACTTAGTGCATGTCTTAGGTGATGCAATAAGTTACATAGCTCTTGTTCCACTTAAAGCGTGTCTTCCTTAAACATTTAAGATGTATTTTAGCAAGTTGAAAAACTAGAAACTGAGCTGGGAATGTTGTTGTAATTTGAAATAATGATGTAAAGAAGTATGTATGATGTAGGTCAGCGAGTGACAACTCATGCTCTATGTGATAGATTATTTATTTACTTCATTATGATGCATCACACAAAGGTTTTATGTATTTCACACAACAAGCCTACTACAAATTGAAATATGTGCATTGAGAACTTATTTGAAAATAGAAACTGCACTAAAATGGAAACTATCCTACCTAAGCTAACTAATTGTCAGGGCCTCAGAAGCATCCATTTACAGATTGCTTGAAATAGCTTCCTTTTCTCACCAATAAAGGAAAAATTGAATGCATATGGACAACTGATAAGATATGAAATTCAATTGAAATTATCAACAGCTCATGAACCATGTTTTGAAAATGATAAGCCAAATCAAATACCTTTTGAATTTGATCAAAATCAATGCAGGTTTGAGGTGCATAACTACCTTGGATCTATTGTTCAAAATCCAAGATCATGTATTGTGGATCCATTCTGGAGAGATGCCTAATTGGGTATTCCTTTGACATAATAAACCCTGAAATCTTTATGTTGATTTCTATGATTTCAACTATTTCTTCAACCATCATATCAAACTGATCAAAATTTTCAAGCTCTAGAGAATCAAAATAAGGGGTAATTTTATGATCTACTTGATGATGTTGATGACAAACCTCTTCTTCCAAAGGTATCAAATTACCATCAAAATAAGAGTAGAAATCTTCAATAATGCTCTCCTGATTTATACCTTGGAAGTATGTGGTTTGCTAATTTTTTTGTTCTATATCTGCTAAATTTGCATCAATATCAAACCCTTAAGACTCCTCCTCAATTCTTCCTTCACTTATATTCTCATGAACCAGTATCTTTTACACCTTATTTTCATGCTCTTGTTGATCATGATTTGATAATTCTATCAATGAAGACATATTATTCTCAATAATAACAACAAATAAAGGAAACTCAACCAATATATCAGATTAAACTTGATGAATGTTGGCTTTAACAATAATTTCATTAACAACACTCTATTGCTCATGACCCCTCTCTTCTGGAGATGAATGATGAGCATCTAACTCTGACATAAATACTTCAATATCCTTCCAAAAATAGTCTTCCTCAACCTGATTTCCATCTTTACATGGGAGAGGACTGTCATTTAACTCATTGCAGCTCTTATGAATGACCAAAACATTAAGGTCCCCAACCTCTTTAACTTTTAATGTTTATATTTTCTTCATTCACAAAATAAGCTAGCTCTTCAAACAAATCAAAGGAAACTTGCAAATAATTAGCCTCTTCTACCTCCTGTAACAAAACTAAAGAATCTACTTCTACAAGTTGAATGGATTGGGCTACTTGGATAGGTTCTCTAGGTGAGTCAGGAAACACAACACTAGGAATTACTATAGAGGAATTAGGAGACTTACCTTGAATAAAGCTTTGAATTGAGGCCTTAAGAACCTAATCTTTTGTTTCTTGATCTCGATCCAAAAAGGCCCTCAACATTACGCCTTGTGCCTCCAACATTTTTAGTTCTATTTTATGGTGCATCTCTTGTGTTTCCAACTCTTTATGAAGGGTTTCTTCATGTTGTATTTTCTTGGCCTTCTCACACTTCATATCTATAGTAAATAGGACCCTTATTATCTCTCTATGCTCCTCCATCTCTTTATCATGAAATTCCTCATGTGCCACTAACTTATTTTGAAAATCCTCCTCACATTGTCGCTTTTGTGTCTCATTCTATTATTCTTCTCCTACAAAAAATTCTTCATATTGTCTTTGTTTGGCATCAAACTTCTCTTTTCCTTGACTCTCCATTTACTACTTTAGTTTTTTCATATCATCATAGTATAGTCTTTTCCATATAAGCATGCACATTTAAAAAAATTGGTGGGTTGGTTCCTCTGTCTGTATATCAAATCCTTGACATCTTTTATTTTTAAGAAACTGTTGAGCCCAACCCCCCAAAAGGAGTTGCAACCTAGGATATCCAAACTCATCCTTATACGAGGGTAGGGATGGATCTCCATTAAAACCCAAATCAAGGTCAAAAAACATGTGGCCAAGACCCATAACCTAATCCCTAATCCCATTAAAATCCATTTTACACAAGATGTGTAAAGGGATGAGAGGCTCACAAATAGGTTAAACATACTGATAATCTCTTGTTGCAAGGTTATTCTAAGAAAAATTAGCAACATCATCAATATTAAATGGTTGGTGAGAAAATATATGAATGTTATTCTCATAATACGATGGTGGGTATTCTTGTTGCCCACCAAAAATTGACATATCTACTGATATGATAAGGTGGAAATCAGTATATGAATCTGATATGAACATACAAACACTTGTATCTACAAAAATAGTAAATTTTTCCTTGTAGAGCCACCAAGTGTGTGTTTTGATCCTTCCTCCAAAGGCTACAATACTGATCTTCACACCAAAAAACTAGAATTGCATGGAACATTTTGGACTAAAACAGTCCAAACCATCCTACCAGATGTGCCAAAAATTGTTGTCAATCAGGATTGTGCATATAGTAGATATGAAATCTAGCTATCCTATTGGAACATTAAGACACTCTCAGGATGTGGGTATCCTATGGCGAGAGTGAATCTATGAGATTTCAAGATCGATTCCTTAATGGTACTGACCTAAACTATTTTTGAATGGGGAAAGGGTGAGAAAGAAAATTGAAAATAAACCTATACTAATAGGTGATGCACTAAATATGATGATTAAGATTTTCACCCTATCAAGCTCACAAAACTTTCACTTAAATCTCACAACCCAAGTAAACAGGTTATGCATAAGTATTTTCTATAAAGGATTGAATCTAATGCTTGCATGGAGGAAAAACTAATTGGTTTTCTCAGCTACAAGCTATCAAAAATAACTAGCATGATTTCTGACTTGCATCAACTAAGTATATTCGCATACTGAATTTGATTGAATGAGACGAATTAAAGGATATAAACCACAACTATCTATCAAATCACTCATTCATAACACAACATCAAAAGTATTGAGAAGGAAACATGTTGTTATCATATTGGAAATCTAGAAGCCATCTGCAACAAAAACTCAAAAAAAAGGGCCCAAAAACCCTTCTTCTTTTTGTGTGCAAGAATCTAAGAGAATTTTAACTCCCTCCAAAAGAATACAATCAAAATCCTTATAGAAAGACTTGCACAAACTCCAAAGATAACTCCCAAGTAACTAAAAATTGAACTCCTCTCTAATTGAGCATGAATGAATGTAGAACTGATGATCTTACCTTTATTTCTCCTTCAATTCTCTAGATATCTCATGGGGTCATGATTGAAAGAAAAATCCTTTAAAAAGGAGGTGGAACTAGAATATCGTGAAGTTAACTGCCTCAAAAAGTAACCTTGACTCAAAGGTAACCCATGAGGGGCCTTGAACTAACGTTGAACTATCTATAAGTCAATAAAACTCCCCATCTCTCTCCCTCAAAATATGTAAATCACTTACTCCTCCACCATGATCAAAATTATTTAATTTATTTTTACATTTATAGATAATATTTAATAAATGACTTACGAAACATTATCTATTAAATATTTTACAATTTTAGACCATGCGATAAATAAAATAAAAACAACGCTAACTTCATAACACAAGCCACCTATAATTCTACCTCAAAGCACTATGCAACTCTACACACCTATGCATGCCTTCATTTGACCTTTGATTTCTTTTGACTTATCACTAAAGAACATGCATTTATTTTTTTTGCATTTATAAGTAATATTTGTTAAATAATTTTAAAAAATTACTTCACAAATACTTTTCATTTTAAAACAAGGCAACCCCACCCCCCGCCCCCCTTGATCATTGATTAGGGTAAACACCCTAAAAAATAGACCCGCAACTTCATTCTTTTATTTTACATCTCTTCATTTTGTGTTCTGCCCATCGTGGGGTTTAGATGAATCTGCTAGTTTTGATGGAATTTCTTTCTCTAGGGAATAACTTCATATTTAGGTATGTTCGGTTTCTAGTACCTTGTTAAAACAAAGAATGGTAAAAAAACTCTTTTCTGTTATATTCCTTTCATGGAAATAATGGCTCTTAGTTTTGCATATCATGAAATCTCTCTACATTTTCCTTCCATTCTTCTAGTTTTATATGTTTGTGGCTTTAAGGATTTATATAAAACCTTGCATGGTTGTTCAAAGCATTGTTTTATTTAACAAAAAATCTAAAGGTTCCAACCTCCACTCAATGGTTTTGAGCAATTAACATTCCCAAAGATGTCTATTCTTAATTTTTATTAATATAAACTCCATGGTTGTTCATTTTTTAAAAACATTATGTTATTTTATGTATGGCATCTCCATAAACTATTGAGTTTCTTCTAAGATATATTTTGGGGTTTTATGACTCATGACTCTATTTGGGGAGGAAACAACTCATACCCCTTAGTTTATATATTATTACCAGGATATATTCGAGGGTTTCTTGATATTTTATCACTACATTTTCCAGTTGTGAGCAATAGTGGAGCTCTCTTCATTGCCAACATTATAAAAATACAAAACATCCATTATCACTCCTTATTAACTGCCTTGATATACTGACCACTGTCTATTTGGAAATGGCTTTGTTTGTATTCTCTCTATTATGGGCTTTTTACAACACTTCTATGAAACGCAATGACATCTATAGAGACAAAATTATTTGCTAAAGATTGAGTATCAGAAGAAACTAATAGCCTCCTTATAAAAATACCATTTGTAGATGATAAAAGCTTCATGATTATATTATCCAAATATACACTGTCATTATGTGGATTTTTAGACATATTAGATATAACATGTGTTTCATCTCTAGTCTTCAAAGCATCCCTTTTCTTAAACTATTATTCTCCTAGCTTTAAGAACACAACAAATTTAGGACACTAAAATTATTTCTTTCCATTTAGTACCAATGAGTACAATATCTACCTCATACAAATTGAATTATCAGTAAGAAGTCAATGCACAACATAAGGATAAATTTCTTGAAGTCTAGATCTGATGTTCATGCTAAACCTTCTAGACAAGCCACAAAATATAAGACCAAGGTGTAGTATGGAGGCATTTTAAAGTGGTACTTGAGTGCTATCACTCATATTTTCTCAAGAACCTTACTAAGTTTGTGTTGGGCATACTTGTACCATCATTTGATGCTTCATTCCCTAAAGCATCTTGCAATTCTACTTGAATAAGCTTGAGGATATTTTATGGTCTTATAATGCCCATATTAGGTAATTCAATTACAAGAGAAGGCCAATCAACATTGACAATATGTACAATAGATGCAAACATAGCATATTGGACCATTGTTAAACACAACAACCACTATCATTGGGATATTGATTCCTTGTCTCTGTTTCTCATCATGATTTTATTCTAAATCTGACTATAGTGCCCTTAAATTTTGGTATCTCTTATATTGTCCTATGATCTTTCCATTAAAATTTCACTTTCACTTTTATTTATTCTCTCTTTATGCAATAAACACTCTATGATATGATACCAAGAACTACCTTTTATCCATGTGACTTAATCATTTGTTTGTAACAAAATGTTGTCCATTTTAGTAAGCGTGTTTCTTTGAATTCAAACATTGAAATAACATTGAGAAAGAACAATTATAATACTATGACAAACATTACACCTTCATCTTTATATAAATGATGATCAACAACAATAATCATAAATTTAGGATCTATTCTCATTCAAATTCGTGTATCCCTTGTTAAGTGTATCATCTTAAAATGGAAGCACTTCCATGTTAAGAGCATTTAGCCCTCTGAGTAAGTGGTCTAGGGTCATATTAAGCACCTTGATCAGGTCTTTTCATGTATTTGGTTGTTTACCCCTTGTTCTGATTCTCTCCCCTTTATTTCCAGCCTTTTTCTGATAGTTTTCTCTAAGAATCTGGAGTTTCTAACTGTCAGGGTCAAAGATGACCTGGTAGGTTCAAGGATGACCTAGACCCTGACCTAGGTTAGGGATGACCTCAACCTTGACCTAGGGTAGATTCTACCTCATCCTTGACCCTAGGTCCAATTTTCAAATTCTGGGAGTTACGGGATGTCGGGCTTCGGAAAGTTTCTTTTTCCCGCTTCTGGGTTGGCCATTTCAAGTTTTGGAATGGTAAATCCTTAAATTGCATTAAATTTGGGTCCATTTCTAGGGTTTAAGGTTAATTGGGATTTAATTCTCCAATGTCAGCCTTCTCTAGAGGTTTGTGCCCTAGATCACTATTAAAGGAAGCCTTCCTCTCTCATTTTCTCCATCAAGTTTTGGAGCGATCAATTCACATCTGATTTTCATGAGCATTTGCAATCAAGAAAGCAATAAGGAAAGTATTCAAGCATTCACCAAGGAGATCCATTATTAGCTATTGAAGGATTCAATCTCTTTGGAGCCCCCTTGAAGATTTCTCCATCCACATTCATCCAAGCCTCTTCCTATGCAAAGATACATTCAAGATTGGTGTTGAAGATCTAATGCCATTGATTTGAGACATCCTACACACTTATAGATTCATTTGGAGCATCCCTACTTGTGGATTCAAGGATTCAAAACCTCCACAAGGACTTCAACATAAGCAAGGTGAATAGTTTCATTTACTTTGTTTATACATATTGCAATTTCAATTCAATTTCAAAGTTAATTCATAAATTGGGGTTTGACCAAGGGAAACCCCCCATCCAAAAAACAAAAACCATTGTTCTTGTAGGTACAAGTACATGATAGGGAATTGAAGTACAAATCCAAATACACTTTTCGACGAACTTCTAAGATCCATGAATAGATTTTCCATCGGAATTGTTTTGGGTCAAGAACGACCTTCAGTGGGGGGTAGGATCTTGCCCTAGGGTAAGACCTTGCCTTGCTATCTAGGTCAAAGACAACCTGCTTCCCGAAAGACAAACATTTTTTGGGTTTTCTCCATCTCAGCATTTCTAGTCCAAAATAGGTTGCAAAATGGCCCAAAACTGTACACAGACATTAGAAATTAGCATTTTCTAGATCTGCCCTATTTTAAGGTTAGTATTTGTCTTCTATTTATTTTAGATTTCAAGTATATACTTCTTATAGTAGATTATAGGATTTTCTCATTTCTTCATGTTCTCCATTGTTTGATCCAATTGTGCATTGATCACTTCTTTGTGATTAATCCATTTAGATCTTTCCTTTTGGAAATTTGGATTGAGGATAGGTCCTATATTTCACCCCTATATCATACATCTTACCCCTATTCAAATTCAATCATTCATTCATTTTTTGGTGATCCCATTTCACCACTATTCATTTTGGTGAATCTGACATACTCTCCTTTCTTTTGTGGAATTAGATGCCCTATTGTGTTTTGTGGTGTTAGATTTCCTTTTATATTATCTTGTTGATGTTATATTTTCCCTGTGTTAAATCTTGCATAGTAATTAGATTTCAAAAATATAAAAAAATTGCAAAATTTCTTTCAAAATACAAAAATATTCATCCTTTATGTTTTCTTAGTTTAGTTCATTTGCATTGCATTGGTTTATGAGCTTTACTACTACTAGTCCTACTTATAATATTTCGGTTAGAAGAAGTCATAGACTCATGGGTGCCCTTGATCCTGAATCTTCCTCTCCTTTCCTTAGGATCCTAGATGATAATTTGATTCTTGATGATTCCAATCCTATTATGGAGAAAAACTCTTCTCACTCATCTCATGATGAGGATGATGCTTTAAGATTTCCTCCTGAACAAGTCCAAAAACTTTCAACTGAACTTGATAAAATGGGTAACTAACTTATTCAAGAAAACCATAATCAAGATTCTATTCAAGCTATAGAGGCTCTTAAGAAAGTTCTTCATGATAGTGATCAAGGTGTTAACCTCTTGCATAGTATTACTCACCTCGTGCATTCAAATGTTAAACCTTTAGCTCAAGAAGCTCAAGATTTAGGGTTGATTCCTCATGTCACTAGTGTAGAACCTTCTTCTATTCCTTTACCTAGTATTCCTACCTATACTCCTTCTTTTGTGACTATGATGATTCCCTCTATTCCTATGAGTGCTCCTCATGTGTCCCTTCCCACATCACAACCTTCTTATCATAATGTTCCTTTTAATTATTCTAATCCTCCTCCAATTGTAGTTCCAAGTGTTCCTCTAGTTGTGTCTTCCATTCCTGCATCTTCGTACACTTTACCTAGTGTTTCTAATGTTGCTACTCCTCTTATTTCTTCTAATGATTCAACAATCATCAGTTTGGCTCAAACTATGTCATCCTTACAACAACAACCTGCTTCCTTAACTCAAAACAAGTTTGGTGTTCATACATATGACATGGGAAGTCCTTTGTCTTGAGACATCATTCATACTCATGTTCCTCAGCAAGTTGATATGCCTCTTCTTGAGAATTATAATGGAAAAGGAGACCTTGTTCATCATGTTAAAACATTTCAAATCCTTTGTAGTGATTATGCTCATAACCATAGGATTTTAGCCAAACTGTTTGCTAGAAATTTTCATGACAAGGCCTTAAAATGGTATTGTTCCTTGCCTCCTTATTCTATTGATTCATTTCCACAACTTGCCAATGCCTTTATTCAACAATTTCAAAACAACATTGGCCTGCAAGTGTCTTTGACTGATTTGATGCATTGTAAACAAAGTGCTAAGGAAAAATTGATGGAATTTATTGGTAGATTTGAGCATTTTCATGCTCATATTTCCTATCTTGTTCCTGATATTGATATTCAATGTATGTTTATTTCAAATTTGCAAAAGGATATTAGAGAGAAGATTCTGCTTACTAAATTTACCTCTTTTCAATAACTTTGTGTAGCGCTTCATCATTAACAATTACAAGTGAGTCAATTTGAGAGCACCACTCCAATGGTTCCTATTCTAGTTGATAAAAGTGATGTTGCTCCTAATCCAAATAAATTTAAAAAATTCAACAACTATGTCAAGATAAACAAACAAGCGAATGCAGTTGTCGATCAAGTTGTTGTTGCATCTCACAATGCCACTTATGCATCCACTATTTTTTGATTAAATTGTACATTTACTCCTCTTTCTAAATCTTTACATTATATTACTAATAGGTTGTTAACTACTAATATGATTACTTTACCTCCTATTCGACCTCTTTTACCTTCTACGATTGCATCTAGATATTTTGATCCTAAAGCTTTTTGTCAATATCATTGTCAGAATGGTCATGATACTTAGAAGTGTTATTCTTTAAAACATAAGATTCAAGACTTAATCGATTCTAATGCCTTATCTGTAGATAATCTTGATGGTAGTGGGAAAAAATTTGTCTCTCCTTTGAATCAAAATCTTCAAATCTATACGAATCTTTTACCCACACATGATACTAATACCATTACTCAGCCATCTTCTATGGAAATTGTGTATGATTCAAAGATGGATGATCTCAATCACATTGTTAATCAAGTGGAGCATGTTGGTCAATCTATATCTCCAACTCAACCTCAACCTCAACTTCAACTTTAACCTCAAGTTCAATCTCAACCTCAACCAAAACCTAAGCCTAAATTGGAAACTCAGCATAAGCCTTGACAACAACCTAAGAATAAAAGACCTCAGGAACTTTTGATTACCTTTAATGATTCTAAGACTATTAATGCTCTTGATGGTCCCCTTTATATTTATGCTAGGATTTCCCTGATACCTACTCTTGGTTGTCTTGTTGATCCTACATCCTTAGTCAATGTTATTACTGAAGAAAATCTTTTTATGAAAAACTTGCAACGTGATTCTTATGATACATCTGATGTGTGGATTCAAATTTGTAATGGTTTTCTTTATCCATCATTTGGTTCTATTAACTTTCTAGTTGAACTTTGTGGTAAAATTGTGAACACTACTTTTGTTGTTGTGCCTACTTCTGATCAGTTTCAAGTTAAGCTTGGTTTGCCATAGTTAAATTTCATGCATGTTGTTGCTTCACCCATCCATAAATGTCTTAAATTTGTTCATGATGAAGAAGTGAATATGGTTAATCATAGTTTATATCAACCTTCTAAGCCTAGAGATTGTGCTATGCTTGATTTCTTTTGGCCTTCATTACCTAATTCATGTCCTTCTCAACCTGATAATCTTTTCTGCTCATATCAAGCCTATAAGCATCATAAGATTCTCAAATTAAGTGTACCTCCTACAGATCTTAATCATGGTCTTTTTCCTACACCTTCCATACCTCCTTTAACTATGGCTTCTATTTTTGTTAATCAAGTTCCTACTACTGAAAATCCTATTAATCTTCTTAAAGAACTTGTGAAGGATCTTGTGATTGTTCCTCCTAGTTCTCAACATACTTCAAGTAAAGCAAAGCATAATTGATTTGCTAATGAACATCATAAGAAGCATCATGCTCAAGCTAAAGCTCATAATTCTTTACTTTCTTCTGATAGGCCTATGCATGATGTTGTTGCTAATAATGATGTTAAGATGCATGAATATGATGATTCCATTCATATCTTAGATCCTATTTTGATTAATCTAGATGAAGAAGATACTCTTGATGATAATGATGATTTGAATGATGAATATGAGACTATTGACATTGACATTGATTTACCTAATAAGCTTTCATCACAATTAATACTTACACCTAGTATCGAACATTGTGATTCTCAAGAGGATCCTTGTTTGGAACTGGCTATCATTCCTACTGTGTTGGATGTAGTCCCTCTTACGAGTTACCCACCTTCCCTAAATGATAGAGAACAAGATGGGGAGAGTAGGTGATGTGCTTGATTGGCTTGTCCTTTATGGTAGCTTTTTTGTGTGTTTGCCTATTGTATTGTGCTTCTCCTGTGATGTATTTGCTAAATGTTGTGTGTTTGCCTATTGTATTGTGCTTCTCCTGTGATTATTTTATACGACCCTTATTTCTCTATTGGTGCAAGGTGATAAAGGAATTGAACCTGTTGTATGATTCTTCTATATGTATCTATATTCTTCTATATGTTGTTTCATGTTATGTTGTATCTATGCTATTGTTCATAAATTTTTCCTTGTGTAATCTGCTTGGATTCGAGATGTGGTAGCACTAATTCTTTTTGGTCTCCATGTCATGGTCCAAAAAGATTCTTCTTCATATATCTTATGTGATCTTTCTTCCTTTGTGATTGTACTTCTACTTTCTTTGGGGAATGATGTCAATTCATTTGCAATAATATATATATATATATATATATATATATATATATATATATATATATATATATATATATACATACATACATACATACATACATACATACATACATACATACATATATATATATATATATATATATTATTTTATGATCATACTAACCTCACAGCAGATAGATCCCTTCTGTGTTCTCTGTATATTTATGTGATATTTCCCTTGAGTTGTCTTTGTCTGGGGCATCTTGTAGTGGAAACGTAATCAGTGGAGTTGTTTATGTTTCCATTAAAGCCATTGCTCTTGTTAAAGTGTTAGAAATGACTTTGACATGGGGGCATACACTCTGCTCACTTATTGCACACACACACTTTTCAATACACATATTATTTTTCAATATACCTTTTCTCCCTTTTTGGATTAGCGACTAATCCTTAATGTATGGATTTATATTTTAGAATCTCTTGATCCCTCCAGTTTCAAATTTTTGATCCCTTAAGGTCAGAGGTGTCCTTAAGAATGGATCTCTTTTGTTTTTGGTTTTACTCTTATGGAATAAAAATATTCCTAAGGGTGAATCCTTGATGGGTTGACTAGTGAGTAGCCACATTCACTAGGCGGTTCAATTCCATCTTTCCAGTTGCGTTGTTTCCTTGTGTGATTCACAATGGGACATAAGTTCTCATTGGGAAAGATAATCACACACATATTCTCTCTCTCTCTCTCTAGAGATGTCTCTCTTATTGTGATCTTGGAGTTGATGAAGACTTGAGTCCCAGGGGGCTTGAGGTTTCCTTTGTCCCTTTGATTACGATAAGATTATCTTTTCATTATGATCTCCTTTACCAAGAGTTTGCATTGAGTCCATACTCTTGCTAAAGTGGGGGCTTAATGTATCATCTTAAAATGGAAGCACTTTCATGTTAAGAGCATTTATCCCTCCGAGTGAGTAGTATGGGGTCATGTTAAGCACCTTGATTGGGTCTTTGCATGTATCTGGTTGTTTCCCCCTATTTTGCTTCTCTCCTCTTTATTTCCAGCCTTTTTTTGATAGTTTTCTCTGAGAATCTAGAGTTTTTGACTGTCAGGGTCAAAGATGACCTGGTAGGGTCAAGGATGACCTAGACCCCAACCTAGGTTAGGGATGACCTCAACCCTAACCTAGGGTGGAGTCTACCTCATCCCTGACCCCAGGTCCAATTTCCAAATTCTAAGAGTTACAGGATGTTAAGCTTTGAAAAGTTTCTTTTTCCCACTTTCGGGTCGGCCATTTCAGGTTTTGGAATGGTAAATCCTTAAATTTCATTTAATTTGGGTCCATTTCTAGGGGTTAAGGTTAATTGGGATTTAATTCTCCAATGTCAGCCTTCTCTAGAGGTTTGTGCCCTAGATCACTATAAAAGGAAGCCTTCCTCTCTCATTTTCTCCATCAAGTTTTGGAGTGATCAATTCACATTCGATTTTCATGAGCATTTGCAATCAAGCAAGCAATAAGGAAAGCATTCAAGAATTCATCAAAGATATCCATTGTTAGCTACTGAAGCATTCAATCTCTTTGAAGCCCCCTTGAAGAGTTCTCCATCCACATTCATCCAAGCCTCTTCCTATGCAAAGATACATTCAAGATTGGTGTTGAAGGTCTAATGCCATTGATTTGAGACATCCTACACACTTCTACATTCATTTGGAGCATCCCTACTTGTGGATTCAAGGATTCAAATCCTCCATAAGGACTTCAACATAAGCAAGGTGAATAGTTCCATTTATTTTGTTTATACATATTGCAATTTCAATTCAATTTCAAGGTTAATTCCTAAATTGGGGTTTGACCAAGGCAAACCCCCCATCCAAACAACAAAAACCATTTTTCTTGTAGGTATAGGTACAAGACAATGAATTGAAGTATAGATCTGAATACCCTTTTTGATGAACTTCCAAGATTCACGAACAGATTTTCCATCGGAGCTATTTTGGGTCAAGGATGACCTTTAGTAGGGGGTAGGATTATGCCCTGGGGTAAGACCTTGCCCTACTATCTAGGTCAAGGACAACTTGCTTCCCGAAAGATAATTTTTTTTGGGGTTTTCTCTATCTCGGTATTTCCAGTCCATAACAGGTTGCAGAATTGCCCGAAAATGTGCACAGACATCAGAAATCAGTATTTTCCAGATCTGCCATATTTTAAGGTTAGTATTTGTCTTCTATTTATTTCAGATTTCAAGTACATACTTCTTATAGTAGATTATAGGATTTTCTTCTTTCTTCATGTTCTCCATTGTTTGATTCAATTGTGCATTGATCACTTCTTTGTGATTAATCCATTTGGATCTTTCCTTTTAGGAAATTGGATTGAGGATAGGTCCTATATTTCACCCCTATATCATACATCTTACCCCTATTCAAATTCAATCATTCATTCATTTTGTGGTGATCCCATTTCACCACTATTCATTAAGAAAGAAACATTTGGTCCTTTTGTCTTTTTTGTACCTGCAACTTTCTTGTTGACATAAGACGGTCTTTGTCATTTTCATGACATGTCATGATGTACTCATACTCTTCTTGATGTTTGTAGTTGAATGCTTGAACATTGTTTGAATCCTATAGTTGAATATTTGCATTTATGCCATCCAACATTATTATTGTTTATCCTTCATTAACCTAGCATTGATTTTCATATTCCATAATTTAAATCAACTACATCTTTAATTTTACCTCTATGATTCTATAACAAGAACATTACATATTTCTTTCTTTTGTGATAAAATCTTTTATAATGATATCCCTGATTGCAAATTAGTGTAAGTAAATATCCTAGCCCTTTTCTATTGTGTATTCAAGATGCTCTTTACTTATTCATTTCTAAATTAGAACACTCATATGCATTACATGTGCCTGAACACCTTTTCCCATATGTTAATGTTGTCTATTTGATTCATTTTTATATTTATGGAAATCATTATGGTTCTGTAACTAAGGATTGTTTCTTGTTGACATAGATGCACCTATGCTTTTATTAATAACAATACAACATGAAATAGCATTATTCTTCATATTATAGTTGTATGCACCCTAAAATGGTCACCTAGACTTTGGGCCCCCATTCAACAATTTATCAAATCCCTGAATCAATATTTTCAAAAATCAACATTTTTCAATTATATCAATTTTCTTGATCAAATCTTATTTTATCACTTATTCGATTATTCTATGGGCTAACCATTTTATCCTAAGTCTTTATTTAATTAAAATGAATTCCCTCCCCTTTTATTAAATAAAAAGCCCCCACTTTTCCTCTTATCCTAAGTTGCACAAATAAAGCATTATTCTTATTTTATAAAAAGAAGAAAAGAACTTTTTGTCTTATATGGACACAAAAGTCAACTCTTATTTTCTCATTGGAGGATATTTGTGCACATGGATTGCTCCTCTTTCAAGCTCCAACCTTGATTAAATCTTTTGCCTCTTAATCTCCATGGTCCATTCCTTTTCAATTCCTTTAAAATGAGAGCTCTTTTCTCATTCTTAGATCCCCAGCTTTGAATACTAATCTTATGCTACAGGATTTCTTGGAGACTTTGGAGACTTTGGAGATCATTTCTTGCATTCTAGTTTCTTTCTTGCATCATAGCTTTCATGACATCTAGCATAGTTTTCTTTATGCTCTAGATTAGCTCACATAGCTTAATTAGCAAGGGTTTGTAATAATTTCATTTCCATAGCTTAGCTTGCATCTTCATTCATAGCTTAGCTTGCATTGCATTGCATTCTCATTGATTCTTGAGGATATTGGCATTCTTGTCCTTATCTCTTTGAATCTCCCATTGTATGGTTTACTAGCAAGGTTGCATGCTTCAATAGCTCTAGCTGAGAGCACCATCAACAATCTTATGACTCCATGCCTAGGGAGCTCTAGGTCGCTTTCTCAAGGTTTTCCATTCATGGATTCCCTTGGAAGTAATGACTTAGAGAAGTGCACTATTTAGTGTGTACATTTTTGGTGCCCACCATGGGGCAGAACATTCTTGTTTTGTCCTTCATTTTCTACATTTCCGTCATTTTTTTTGTCAATATTTGTCCTGTAGTTTTTTCTAACAAAAATATTGTGCGACATTTTTCTAGTGTCATACGATAGTTTCTTACATACCAGTGTGATATTTTACCAATTAAAATATCGTACGCTTTGACAGATTATATCACACTATTCTTTTGTTCTCTGTCACACACATTTACCAAGAAATATCGCACGGAGATATAATATCACACCAATACAGGATGAAATATCACACGACTGTTCCTCTGATAGAAATATCGCCTAGGTCTGGCAATGAGCAATTTTTGTCATTTCTTTGCAAGGTTTACTTGGTTTTGATTCGGATTTATGATTTGTTGTTGTAGAATGGGGGTCTATTTGCATATTTCATTTGGTTTTTGATGTGCTAACCCTTTTAGGGCTAACAAGTGGTGCTTGTAGGTGCTCCTATTGCTTGATTATTTTCTTAAAAGAATGCATGTCAAAGCTCCAAATGCACAAGGGCTACTAACGGTTTTTATAGGGCTGCCCAAAGTATAAAAACCCAATCAAGTTCTTGTTTAATTGCTTTCTTTTGAGTGCGGCATCTACTAGTTGTTTCATTTATTAGGCACTTAATATCTTGTTGTAGGAATTTTTGGGTGGTAGGAGAAGTATGCTCTTCACCCTTGTGGTGAACCAGAAAATCTTGACCCATCTTTAGATTTTGAAAGAAAGAAGGCTAAATGCTCTTCACCCTTATGGTGAACCAAAAATCCTGACTCTCAAGAGTTGATCCACTTTTTGTGTAGTTTAAGATCCTTTAGCGGGCCCACTCTTGAGCAATCAAGAGGAACGACCCAAGTGGGGACAAGCTAATACCGAGCTATTCCAACCCACTATAATCTCAAGGCTATCAAGGACACAAAACCTTGGTAGACATAGTACTTGTCTTCACTTAATGTGAGTACTTGTGGGATTGTGACCATGAGGAAAATGTTGAGCAAGAATGCTTAAGGTACTCTTGTGGCCATGAGGTCCGTTACTTGCTGCAAGGTAAGGAGTCCCTTTGGGGAGTAATAGGGGTATTACGAACTGAAGCCCTTATTAAGAACCATAGATAGAAGCCACCCTATTTTTTCATTTAGCTTCTTGGTACAAGGATTGATCCTAGTGGACTAACCTGGATCACCCCAAGATTACTCACCATCTGTGTTCCTTTGGTTGTTTCATTGGCACTTCCATGACAAAGCCAATATCTATTGTGGGCAACCACTTTGTATGAGGTGATGGGACTTCAAGTGTGGGCCAAATTGTTAAGTATTGAGCCTTTGTCCTTCTAGGCTAGTAAGTGCTTGCAGTGTTCTCATTGTGATCTACCTGTGTAAACGTTCTCAAACATCAAACATCACGATAGCATTCATAGGATTTTTCACTTTGATATCACAATTACTTGTCTTGGCAAGGTTTCTTTCGCCCTTGTGCAAGTGTTTTATGACATGTTTGATCACCTACTATTTGCAAACTTGTTTGATTATTGCTAGTAATGTGTTTGGAGTCAAAAAACTGAACCATCAAACTGAAACATTGACCGAATTACCTTCAAAACTAAGTTTTTTTATGTTCACTAGTCAAGAGTCGTACGATACTGGAAAACCATCGCACACCCTCTTGAGAAATATCGCACGATACTTCATCACTGTTGTTGTATCACTTGCCTATTATACATTATGTCGCACCAGCTGCCTGGAAACTGTCACACTGCCTTATGCGAAATATCACCTGGAGAAATTATATCGCTCTGTTAGCCTGAAAACTATCGCACAGAGTCCTTTTTTTGTCTCACTGCTGCTTGCAATCTGAAGTTGATTTGTGTCACTTCCAGTCTTTCATGGTTAGTCCAGATCTCAGATCTTAGGTGTTGTGACATGTTGCTCAATATCCAAATGAATTTCAATGGTATCAAATTGCAAAAAATGACTCTTAGTCTTCTTTCTTACGCTTCTTCCATGTCTTCCTAGTCTTCCATTTTCATCCTTTCTCTTCTTTCTTCATGATTCTTTGTGTCTTCTTGATTCTTTTCCTCTTATTATCTAGTCTACCTTCTTCTATTTCATCTCTTCTATTCATTTCTTCCATATTTGATTCCTTCTCTTCTACAACCATGAATTTTAACTACCTTGTTATGGAACCTCTCTTGAGAATGGATGATCTCGAACTCATTGCTCAATTCAAAGAATTTTATTCCTCCAATAGTCCTTCTGGATATCTCATGGATGACAAACTTAAAGAAAAAATAAAAGAAAAGATGATTGAATTAGAAGCCTTTGCTTGGATCATAGACATGATCATATCATGACCTCCTTCTTCCAAACATTCTTCATCTTCTAAGTCTTCTCATTCTTCTTCACATTCCAAGTCTTATCATGACTCTTCTAGACATTATTCACATTCCTCATTATACAAGTCTTATTCCTCCACTAGGTCTTCACTTTCCTCTTCTTTATGATCTTGTTCCTCTTCTACTTCTCCCAAGAGTCTTGCTTCTCTTCTTGAGACATACCATGATGAGCAACATGATAATCCTCATGATACCTCTTCCATGAAGAGTGACACACCCATCTTTGATGACTATGATGACTATGATGACTATGATGATGGACAATGTAGTGATACCTATGACACCTCTATTCCTAAGAGTCCTCCTAGTCATGTGCTCGTGCTTATTGGAAATGGGTCATCACATTGTATAGATCGTGATGGTGATCCATATGACTCTAATTTTGAAAGAGACTATGATGCTTTTTGTAAACAATATGATACATCTACTTCTATTGAGGAAGAGAAAGCTTTCCATGCTAATTATAAATGTAGATACTATGAGCATTTCTCCTCTAAGAACTCTCATGCTGAAAATAAATATTACACTCTCAAGAAAGATCATGTTGATGATAGACCTTTGTCTTGTGATGGTTCCCTTCCATCCCCTACTTCTTCCAATACCCATACATTTCCTAAAGCTTCCAAGTCTTCCAAATCTTTCACAAATCCTTCATCCAACAAAGATCCTAATACTTTTTATGTGGTTCCCTATAGTTATCCTCAAGGGCTATCTCTTAAAGAAACTCAAGATGACCTTCACTTGGCTGCAAATACTTTCAATAATGCTAAACTTAAAGAGCCTAAGCCTTTATGCACTACAATGCCTACTTCAGCTAGTCCTTCACTATCTCTTCCAAAGTCTTCCATACAGTTCCAACATGCTTCCTTGTCCTTAGAAGTGGCACCATGTCAAGAGGATTCTTAAAATGATAAAGAAAATAACATAAAGAAAGATCAAGATCAAGAACCCTCCATGTCATCCAATCCTTTTCATGATGTCTCTCATCCATTTCATGGTTCTTTTGATCCATTACACCCTTTCTCATCCATTCCACCATATCTTTAGTCTTCTCCTAACCAAGATCAAGTTACTACTTCCAATGTTGAGCCTATTGAAAATCAAGAGAAAAATGATATGTTTATGCTATCCCAAGCTCCTTGTCAAGATCAAAGTCTTTCATCTTCTTGTTCTATCACTCCATGTTCGCTTCTGCTTCCAACTCTTCCTAAGTCTTTGCAAGCTCCAAACAATCCTATCAAAGAAGTTGCTCATATTCAAGATGTTCATGATCCTATTACAAATCCTAAGGCTCACTCTAAAGATGCTGATATCCTTGGTTGTCATATAGATGTTGATGAACTTATTGATTATCCTTTTGTATCTTCCGCATCCATCCTTGGACCTCCTCCACCAATACTAAGGGCTTAATGTCTTCCTTCCATCTTGGGTCCTTATGTCCCTTCATTTTCCCCTCCTAATTCTCCTAATTTGTCATCCATCTTGGGTCCTTATGTCCCTCCATATCCTATCTTTACTCAAGATCAACATAGATGCATACCCTTGAATCCTTTTCATCCACCCACCCATCTAAACCAGTCATATCCTCCTTATTTCATAAGTCCCAAGTCTTTTGGAAGTAACTTGAATGTTCAATACAAAAAAAAGAAGCGATACAAGAATCCATAAAAAAAATAAAATCACCATGTCTCCTCTAATTGACATGGAGGCATAAATTCAAAAAAGATATCTAAGAAGAAAACTACAAGACAAGTATGGGTTCCAAAATCCATCATTAAAGATATTCTCTCTAAATCATCAAAAATAAATGAAAAGCCTACGGCTATATGGATTCCAAAGTCTCTCTTGAAAGAGTCTGATGATGAGCAAAAAGTAAAGTTGACATTCAAGCTTCCAAAGGCTTCCACTTCATCTTCTTCCAAAAACATTCTTTCATTTCATGCACCTAAACCACAACCTTTTCTTTCCATTCCTTCATGTATCCCTTCATTCACGTTTCCCCCATCCTCTCACCACCCTTCAAGGTGTGTGTTGATGTTGATCTTGCCTTCCTTTCCATCTACCCTTTCACAATCCTTACATTCATTATCCTTCTACCTTCTATCATTTTTCTTCATATGCTTATTCCTCCTATCTTCCAACCTCACTCGCTTTACATAAAACCTTATCTTCCTTTTTTCTCTTCCATCTTCATTTCCCTATTAGTATCTTTGATCATATCATTTTGAATCCTTGGCATATCATGGTTTATCCTTTCAAGGAGCATTATCTAAAAAGCTTGCCTTCTTCCAAAAAAAAAAAATGAAAATTCAAAAAAATAGAAAAAAAATTTAAAAATAGAAACAAAAAAAAAAAAAAATTGAAAAAATTGAAAATGTGCCTTGGTGGAAACCTGGAAATAGGTGCCTTGGTAGCAAAAGTAAAGAGAAATAAATTCATCCTATGGTGAAAACCACTCCCTTTTAGTGCCTTGGATAAGTACCATGATGAAAACCTGGCAATCAGGCACCATGCGTAGTTCTTCTACATATTTCATCCATTCTGTCTTCTCTCTTTGATCTTGGCAATGTTGACCTATACACGAACATTTGGTTGTCTTGTGAGCTACCTTACGATGATCTTGCTTTCATTCCATTCATGTTTAGCCTTCATTTTTTTTTTCCTCCATTCATTCTAGCCTTTTTCTATCCTTTTCTCCTTTGGTCTTGATCTAATAAAAAAGAGTAAAAAATGATGATATGAAGCCTCTTGACATGTCTACTCCTTTGGACTACATCCTTTCCTTCTTTTTCATTATGCTTTTGTGACTTATCCTATGCTGGCCTTCCATTTCTTGTCTAAATGTTCTTTACATGATAATTTTTTCCCTAGCTTGGGTACTCTTGAGGAGTTTGCCTTTGAGGATTTCTTCCCTTCATTCTCCTTCATTCTCTTGTCTTTCATCTCTTCCACCAGCTTGCTAGACCTTCTTATCCTCCACCTTGCTAGACATTGGGACTACATGATCTGATCTTTCTTGGGACTTTGATGCTTGTTTTGTCTAGGGCATCCTTTGTACATACTTATTGATCCTGAAAAAAACCCAAAAAAATGATATATTGTTAAAAATTCTAAAAATTGGAAAATATCTTGAAAAAATTATCATCTTAGTGGAAACCTAGCAATAGGCGCTTTGATATATCTCCAAAAAAATTATATATTTCAAAAATACCAAAAAATCAAAAAATTCAAAATTCCAAAAAATAGTCACACTTACCCAACTGTGTTTTTCAACACTCCTCTAGCATCTAGTGTTTCTCAACACTTATTAGATATCCTACCTGCAGTCTAGAATGATGCGATATTTCTCACCAGTAGATGCGATACTCAAAGTTTGATTCTATGACCTACACACACGCACTTGATGAGACTTTCTTGACCTTATTTCTTTGTGTGTTGTCTATGATGATTTCTTTGCTGAGTGTTCTCTCCCTAATAGTTTTCGATGATGCCGAGCTAGAAGATTGGGGGTATAAGGACATGTTTTATTTATTTTTCTACCTATGGGTATATTTTTTAAATCCTAATTGTCATGAGCACTCATGCTTGATCCACTTGACACTAAGGATCTACAAGGTATTATCCTTGACTTTTTTTTCGCAAGTGCATGCTTTCTGTCATCTTGACTTTCTTGTGTCTTGATGCCAGCATAATCTTGCTATACTAAACTTAGGGAACCTCACTACACTAGTCATCTTGACCTATATGTCTTTGGTGCCTAGGTGAGATTTCCACATTTCTATCTGATATAGATCACATTCATATACTCATAGTTATACTAGTGTGTATTATATGATCTTGCGACACTACCAATAAATCTCGATGATGATTATTAGAGTCTAATGGCTTTGTGACCTTGCAAGTAAACCACTTTTCATATAGCTTGCATTTTTAGACTTCATGTTAATTTGCATTTTTAGGTTACATTATGCATTGGAGAGGGTTTTTCCTTCATCTTTCCTTTGGACTTTTAATCAAACTGTGATCACGTTTTGATCTTCATTTCCTTATCTTCTTTCGTGATCTCAATCAAAATTTCCTATCTTAAACAGTTGATTGATTTGGGGCATCCTCTTTCTTGAGGCAAATTCTCTTTCTTCTCTCCATTTCTTTTCACTTCTTACAAATTTTTCATTTGCTTTCATCCCACTTCTTTTTCTTCTAATTTAGCCTTGGGGCATCATCTTTCATGCTTGATGATTCACCTTGGTTCTATGATCCTTATATCTTTCATCTTACATCAAGAACCTTATCTTTAGTGATTTGATCAAATTTATCAATTTGTTTTTTCTCCTCTATCTCATTTTGATTTCAATCATGAGGGGGCAGTACCTGTCAGCTTCAATCCTTGATTCAGCTTATCAATCAACCTTGCTTGAGATTCTTAGCTCTTATTTGAGACTTGATTATCACCTAGCTATATAGGTGTTGGTCTTGTCTTTTAGCTTATCTTTTTTATCTTATGCTTGTGCTTGTCCTGATATGTTCCCATCCGTTGAACACATGTCTGGATTGTTTTGTGATCCCAAATCGATCTCACATTTCAATTCCATTTTTTGACTACATGTGATCTAAAATCAATCTCACATTAGTCAAAGAGGGGCAAATGTATGCACCCTAAAATGGTTGCCTAGACTTTGGGCCCCCATTTAGCAATTTATCAAATCCCTGAATCAATATTTTCAAAAATCAACATTTTTCAATTATATCAATTTCCTTGATTAAATTCTATTTTATCACTTATTCGATTATTCTATGGGCTAACCATTTTATCCTAAGTCTTTATTTAATTAAAAGGAATTCCCTCTCTTTTTATTAAATAAAAAGCCCCCACTTTCCCTCTTATCCTAAGTTGCACAAATAAAGCATTATTCTTATTTTATAAAAAGAAGAAAAACACTTTTTTTCTCATATGGACACAAAAGTCAACTTTTATTTTCTCATTGAAGGATATTTGTGCACATGGATTGCTCCTATTTCAAGCTCCACCCTTGATTAAGTCTTTTGCCTCTTAATCTCCATGGTCCGTTCCTTTTCAATTCCTTTAAAAGGAGAGCTCTTTTCTCATTCTTAGATCCCCAACTTTGAATACTAATCTTATGTTGTAGGATTTCTTGGAGACTTTGGAGCTTTTGGAGATCATTCTTGCATTCTAGTTTCATTTCTTGCATCATAGCTTTCATGGCATCTAGCTTAGTTTCCTTTATGCTCTAGATTATCTCACATAGCTTAATTAGCAAGGGTTTGTAATACTTTCATTTCCATAGTTTAGCTTGCATCTTCATTCATAGCTTAGCTTGCATTGCATTGCATTCTCATTGATTCTTAAGGATATTGGCATTCTTGCCCTTGTCTCTTTGAATCTCCCATTGTGTGGTTTACTAGCAAGGTTGCATGCTTCAATAGCTCTAGCTGAGAGCACCATCAACAATCTTGTGACTCCATGCCTAGGGAGCTCTAGGTTGCTTTCTCAAGGTTTCCCATTCATGGATTCCCTTGGAAGTAATGACTTAGAGAAGTGCACTATTTAGTGTGTACAATAGTTTTGACCATTTGACATACTTGTTCATGTACTTTCTTTGCACTTTCAATATTTATGTATGATTATTTTCTCTTGAAGTTGATTTTCCTATGCTCTTAAAGATATTGCCTCTGAAATATATGGCATTGTTTAACATTCCTTGATGTCCCATATGATATTGTAGCTACATCTTATTTCTATAATCCATAGAAAAAGAATGTATCTCTGAATGTTTATTTGTTCTAGTTGCCATGACATGGTGGTGCCTTTTGGCCTTAGAGAACTCATTTTTCCTTAATTGATGGTTATCTTTTATCACTTATGAATGTATACACCTATACCTGCACATGAAGAAAACTCACTAAGAAAAAAATGATTTTGTGATTGTTTGTTTTCTTGTTGATGCTTTATTTTCAACTCTTTGATGCACTTTTATCCAAAGGTATGCATGCACTTGATGTCTAGTAGATATAGGATAACCTATAATTTCTCTTATGACACCATTTTTACCACTTTGCAAGGAGTAATTCATGAGGAGCACTCTAAAGACAAGGATGGAGGGGATGATAGGGACCTCTCGATGAGCATAGGGGTTCTTCATTACAACAAGCAATGATGGGTCCCTCTCTTATATTTACTTTATTGTCATTTATTATGTACACTTCATTTACTTGTACTAATTTTATAGTCACCCCGTGGCTTGTGTGGGTTCATTGTACCTTTCTTTTGTAAATGAAATGAAAGTTTTGAAATAAAAAAATATAATCGTGTTCTTCTTTTGAAACACTTTACATATCAATGTAATTATTTCTTTCATTAATGAAATTAAATGTTCTTTTCCTTTCTACATTCTTTGATTTTAGTTTAGACATTGAATCTGAACTCAAAATTTTAAAATGAACTAAAATATACCTTACACCTTAGCTAATCAGCTACTCAGCTCTTCCTATTTGAGTTGGATGCAAAACTAGGCAACAAAACTATAATCCTAACCCTGACACTATTATCCCTAACTCTAAACTTTATTATGAGAGTTAGGTTGGGTTAGGGTTTGACTTAAGCTATGATTAGAATAAAAAAAGGTTAGGTTTGGGCTTAGTTAGGGTTAGTCTTAGGGTTAAGATTGAACTACAATAAGAATTAGTGTTAAAATAATATTATGAGTAGGTTATCATTATGGTTAGATCTAGAATTAGAATTATGGTCAGGGTTATGGTTAGGGTTAAATTAAGGTTTGGTTCTAATTAAGATTAAGGTTAAGATTATTTTTTAATTTTTTTAGGGTTTAATAAATCAAATGTTAATACTTGATAAAATTTAAGATTAGTGTTTAATTAAAATAGGGTTAGGATTTAATTATAGTTAGAGTTAGGGTTTAATTAGGTTTAATAATAGGGCTAGAGTTAGATTTGTGGTTAGTAGTATGGTTCATTTAGGATAAGGGTCAATGTTAGGGTTTGATAAGGGTTGTAGGTGAATTTTTTAATTTTAAATAAAGGTTAAATTATGGTGAGAGTATAAATAGGGATAGATTTATAGTGCAATTAGGGTTATTGTTCAAGCATAACTAGGGGTGGAGATAACATTAGGTTACAGTTGGGATTCAATCACAATTACATATTTGATTTAATGTTAGAGTTATAGTTAATTATGTTGGTGTAATTAAGGTATCTTACCTTGGTTAATTATCATCTAGGCCCCAATTACACTTTACTTAAGCTAACTTAGGAAATTACATAGGAGTAGTTTGAGCATTTCCACTTTATATAAACTTGTAATGTTATTATGTTATCATATGCACTTATAGTGGATGGATTTTTCCACTTTGGAGGGTGATCCACCTTTAGTGGACATGTGATTCCACCTTTCATGGGTGATCCATCTTTTTTGGGGTTATTACATTGTCACCTACCCACCTTTTTGTTAGGAATAGTCCCAAGAGATAACTGAGAGGGGGGGTGAATCAGTTATCTACAAGATTCAATTCTTTATCCAATTAAGTACAAAATAACATTAAGCATAAACACAATTTGAGAACACTTAACACAACACCACAATTTTGGTTACGGGGAAACCCATATAGGTAAAAACCCCGGTGGGAATTAGCACCCACTATAAACTACACTAGAGTATAATGATCCATGTTAAAAGATCTTACAACCCTATTAGGTGTTGATCTTTACAATGCATTAAGTACAGTGACCTGGTCAAAGGTCAGACCCTGTTAGGAGTCTTTTATAATTAACCCTATTAGGGGTGAGGACACACTATTCAGGAGCACACTGCTCAAAGGGTGAAGGCTACAACCTTCTACATAATAGATATACACTATATCTAGATCTTGGTGAGCTATGAGTTAGACTTGCTATCTTGATCAGTTCCAATTAATAGCACTCTCTTCTTTTTCACATAGACCTTCTACTGATGGCTCAATACTTCACACCTTCTACTCTGCTCTACTTTTTCAACTATTTGCCATACTTAGCGATCACAAGTGACCAGCTATAAGTATCTTTCTCCAAATGATATAATCAAGTCAACCTATTAGAAGATTCCTTGAAATCATATTAGAGAAACAATATAACTCTCCAACACTATCTCCAATGGCTACATCAAGAACGCAACACAAATAGGACCGCACAACTCAATATGAGTAGACGCGTCGCTTGACACTGTCAGCTCCTCCAAATTAACTGAAACTTTCTTCTCATGCTAATATATGTTATGCACTCTTAACCAAACATTCTCAAATCTTCTACAAACATAAATCCAAACATGTATATCAAAATGATAGGCGCAACTACTACAACAATATAAACAATGTCGGCTCCATCAAATAAACTCAGGAAACTATAACTGGCAACTCAAAACATCACAACTCAACTTCAACTACTCAACTGACATTGCATCCATGAATATAGAATCATAAACATGTCTTCTACACAAATATAAACATGTAAGGCTCTATCATAACCATACTAAAAATCACATACAAAACTCTTCCTAGGACCTGTCAAGAACACTACTAATATAAACAACTATATAACTATATGCACTCAGAATCAACCTCTGCATCTATGATATCATGTTGATAACATATCCATACAACATATGCTCAAATCTCTTTTCATAAAGCTACCACGCATGCTTCTTACCATATATTGTCATCAATGACAAACATACAATCAACACTGGCTTGCTGGCAAATCTCCAACAATCTCCCCCTTTGGCATTGATGGAAACATATGGAATGAAAAACACCACCAATCCAAATGAACAATTATTTTATAACATTCTCCATTTCCTCAACAAAACTCCCCCAAGGATGAATCCTCCATCTACTATTGAAATTCTCTGAATATCAACTATTGTATCTTCTTTACTATATACTCCCCCTTACTTCATACTCCTCAACTGTATATACTGTCTCTTTTTGTATTGTTTTTCATGACTATATACTCACTCCCCCTTTGACATTGATGGAAAAGGGCACCAAAACAAATAAGCACAGGTACTACTCTTGAAGTAGAGTATTCAACCATTCATCAGTCACTGAGGACTGATGCACTACTACAAACTCTAATCAGATTCAGGGAAGGCAATTACTCTCAGCTTCTCCCTGAGATACTCAAATGTATCCTTCGGTAAAGGCTTTGTGAAAATGTCTTCTAGCTATTCTTTTGTATTCACATAATCCAACTTTACTTCTTTATCTACAACTTTTTCTCTTAGGAAGTGATATTTTATCTCAATGTGTTTTGTCTTTGCATGCATCACAAGGTTCTTTGACATATTGATAGTGCTAGTGTTATCACAATGAATAACAATAGGATAATCAATCTGAATACCAAAATCTTTTATCATTTTCTTGATCCACACAATTTTAGAACAATTTAATGTTTCTGCTACATACTCTACTTCTATTGTAGACTGAGAAATACAATTCTGCTTCTTTCTTGTCCAAGTCATAAGTCTATCTCCAAGAAATACTTCTTCTTCCAAGGTACTCTTTCTATCATCAACGCAACCTGCCCAATATGCATATGTATACACATGAAGTTCTACATTCTCCAAATTAGGATACCATAAACCATAGTCTATAGTTCCTTTCAAATATCTGAATATCCTCTTTACTGCCATAAGATGACTTTGTTTAGGTTCTGCTGTAAATATTCCAACAATACCAACTGCATTGGAAATATTTGGTCTAGAATGAGTAAGATATATGAGTTTACCAATCATAGACTTATACAAGGTCATGTCTACTACTATAGAATCATCATCTTATGAAATCTTGCATCATGTTATCATAGGAGTACTTACTAGCTTGCAATCATCCATCTTAAACTTCTTCAATATCTCTTTCACATACTTAGATTGATTAATGAATATACCTTTGTCTGTCTGCTCCACATTCAATCCCAAAAAGTACTTGATAGGTCTAATCATTCTCATTTAAAATTTTCTCTGCATCTCTTTAGAAAATTTTGCACTAAGCTTATCATTACCACAAAAGATAATGTCATCAACAAAAATAGCAACTAGTAGTAATCCACTATGTGTCTCTCTTATGAATAAGTTACAATTTGTTGCTCCTTTCTTGAATCCAATCTTTGTCAAGTAACCATCTAGTCTTTCATACCATGCTCTAGGGGCTTGCTTAAATCCATAGAGGGCTTTCTTCAGTCTTCATACCATATCAGATTTGTCTAATAAGGTAAATCCTTTAGGCTGCTCTATGTAGACTTCTTCCTTCAACTCTCTATTCAAGAATGTTGACTTGAAATCCATTTGATATAACTTAAAGTCTTTGAATGTAGCATAGGCTAGAAATAAATTTAGGGCTTCCAATCTGCTTACATGGTCAAATGTATTAGAATAATATATTCCTTCTCTCTATGCATATCCTTTAGATACTAGTCTTTCTTTGTTTCTTACTATTGTTCCATCTTCATTCATCTTGTTTCTGAATATCCACTTGGTTCCAATCACATTCTTGTCACTAGGCCTAGGGACTAGTTCTCATGTATCATTTTTTTATTATCTAATCTAATTCTTTTTTCATTTCTTTATGCCAATCTAAATCAATACAACCATCTTCAACACTTAAAGTTTCTATTTGTGAAAGTAAACATATCGCTTCATCAACTGTGAAACTTTTTTCTTTTGATCTTGTCATGACTTTGTTGTTTTAATCTCCAATGATGTCTCCCTTTTAATGATATATAGATGTGAATTTAGTAACATTAGGTGTGACTCTCTCATCTGATTTATGTGATTCATCTTCACTTGTTTCAGGTTCATTAAATAATACATCAATGTTGTCAAACATTTCTTCAACAATTGTTTCTCTATTGGTAGGTCTAGGTTCTTCTTCAATCATAGGTGCATGATCATGATATCTTTCTTGAATCATAAACTTCTCATCAATCTTAACATGAGAAATTTTAATGATCTTCTTCAATCTTAAGTTAAAACATCTATAAGCTTTTCTTTTAGTAGAGTAACCAAGAAAAATACCTTCATCACTTCTTGCATCAAACTTGCCAATAGCTTCATCTCTCTTGATGTAGCACTTGCTTCCAAAGATTCTAAAGTATTTTACTATAGGTACATTCCCAAACCATATCTCATAAGGTGTCTTGTATGTGCCTGACCTAAATTGAATTCTATTGATACTATAGACTACAATATTGACCATGTCTCTCCAATAGGTGTGTGCAACTTTTCCTTCAATCATGATGGTGCGTGTTGTGTCAAGTATGATCCTATTTCTTCTTTCTACAATTCCATTCTACTAAGGGGTTCTAGGTGCACTTAGTGTTAGATTTGATAACCATCAAATCTTCCCAAGAACACCTGCATGCAAAGACTGCTACAAGAATGAAGACAGAAGAGAAGGCAGAAACTATGGCGGCCAAAAGGCCAGAGACTGCAAAACCATGTTGCAAGAAAAATAATCTTCTATTAACAATGATGAAAATAATACAATCCCCTTATGAATTACAAAGCGATGAATCCTTATAAAGGATACCGAAACCCTAAAGGAAAAACATCTAAGAAAAGGAAACTTTCCTAAGTCTAACTTAAGCTAAGAGTAGAGAACTAATAATTAACTGATTTTAATTATTAGCAATACTCGACTACTCTAACACCCCCCCTTAAGTGTAACTTAGGGAGAAGCAAAAAAAGCTAAACTACTGCAGAAAGTAGGAAAGATGGGTCCCGGCAACTAGGCCTGATTAGGTACCCAAAACAAAGAAAAAGATGTCCCAGAGAAAGGAACAAGAAGAGAGCAAGAAGCTCCTCCGAAGCATGTCTGAAAACTCTGTCAGAAGATACTGCTGGAACCCCCACTGAAGTGCATGACCAGGTAGAGAAGACAAGTGTCTGAAGAGCTGATCAATCGAACCAGGAAGCAATAGAACCAACAGGTGAACTCCCCCATAATGCTGAACAGGGAGAGGTGACAGGAACACTGAAATGCGATGCTAGAAACAGCTGCAGAAGAAGAACCAGGAACACCAACAGTGCAACAGAAGCACACACACAGGATAAAGGGCGGTGTCATAGACACAGTCTACATGGGCTAATGTCATGGAAGGTATGCTCACTTGACAAGAGTGGATGCGCCTATAGTGGCAAATGCATCAGAATCCCCCCATGGCACTTTATAACTGAGTGCGAATACTAAAACTGAACCAAGTGAAAAAGATTCCAGAAATGCAGAAGAGGGCACTTTATCTCAGTGCATTTACAAAACAAATATACATCAGAAAGAGCATGCAAGCTCAGAAGTCAGAAAGAAGAGTGCACTAAGAAACCAGAAGAAGAGATCCCCGGACCTGTAGAACCAAGCACACCACCAGAGGGCATAAACTGCATAACTCAGAGGAGTGAAAACCTAGAGTAGAATCTGGAAAAATAACATCTGCCATTGAATAGCACACTGAACCAGCTTTCCGATGATATCTCGTTTGCCGAAAAAGGAGTCCGGATGAGCGAGATATGGCTCCCGGAAGGCAAAAAGAGATATCAGACTTCAACAGCAAAAAACACTGTTGAAATGGTGGTACCAAAACCCCTAACCTCCACCATCAAAAAGAGCTCGGAAAGAGCTTTCCGATGGTATATGGAAGTCAGAAAAAGACCCCCGTATGCTCCCTGTAGAGCGAAAAAGGCCCAGGTACCCCCAAAAAGGCAAGAAAAGAGCCCCAGGGGCTAAAAAAAATGAGCCCCCGGGCGCATGGCGCGCGTCGGGGGCTGGGCCGCAGCCCTCGGTTCACCATATGACTGCGCTTAGGGCCGGCGGGCTTAAAAACCCACCGGGCGGCCGGCGGAGCGGTGAGCGGAGCGGGGCCGGCGGAGGGGAGGCCGCGGAGGGCGCTGCAGCGAAGCGGTGGCCGCGGATGGCGGCGGCGGCACGGGCGCAGGCGTGGGCAGAGCGGGGGTCGACAGAGCAGAGGCCGCGGAGGGTGGTGGCGGCACGGGCATGGGCACGAGCGGCGGCTGGGTGGGCCGCGGAGCGAGGCCGGCGGAGGAGGCAGCGGCGGCTCTGCAGCTGCTAGCGGCTCGGCGGAGGCCGCGGGGTGGCGCCCGGGAGGCCGCCCCTTAAAAAAAATTTTAATAATTTTTTTGAAAATCGCCATCTCGGAGTGCGTGCCAGGGTCGTACGGCCCTGGTATGCAAAAAATTTTTGCCTCAGATGCCACTGTGTCCAAAATGGACAAGTTTTATATGGATTTAGGGGTTCTTGGGCCTTCCGGACACAATGGTGGTGTCCGTTTTTGCCCAAGGTGAGCCAAATTTTGGCTCCCCCCCAGATCCACAAAAAAAACTCCTGAAACCCTTGAAAACCTCCTGCTTCTGAAACACTTCAACAAAACACGAACAGCGAGCAGCAAGATGGCTCTGATACCATGTTAGATTTGATAACCATCAAATCTTCCCAAGAACATCTACCTTCTCTTCTGTCTTCATTCTTGTAGCAGTCTTTGCATGCAGGTGTTCTTGGGAAGATTTGATGGTTATCAAATCTAACACTTAGTTGTCTCTTTATCCCACGTTCTTCACAATATTCATAAAATCTGTCAGAGGTGAACTCTCCTCTATCTGATCTCAAACATTTAATCTTTAATCTAGACTCATTTTCAACTTTAGCTTTGAATATTTTGAACTTCTCAAATGCTTCAAATTTGTCTTTCAAGAATGCAACCCACATCATTCTAGAAAAATCATCAACAAACAAAATAAAGTACCTTTCACCATAGTATGATCTAGCTTGAGTTGGTCCACATAGGTCTGTATGCACTAGATCCAATTTATTCTCTACTAAATCATGCTTTCTTTTGAATGAATTCCTCACATGTTTTCCCATCACACATTCCTTGCATATTGTATCAATTGGTTTTGCAATGCTAGGGAGGTCTCTTACTACCTTTACATTGCTTATCTTTACTATATTGTCAAAATTGATGTGACATAGTCTTTTGTGCTATAACCAACTATCATCTACTTTAGCAACAAAACAACTTGCTTCTAAATTAAGCTAAAAAACATTACCTTTAGTCTTTGAACCTGATACAATCATTACTCCTTTGTTATTAATGATGCACTTGTTGTATTTGAATTCCAACTGATATCCTTTATCAAGGAACTATCCAACACTTAGTAGGTTATGTTGCAAACCATAAACATATAGAACATCATCAGTCTTATTCTTTCCATCCAAGGTGATAGCTCCTCTACCTATGATAGGTTTAGGAGTGTTGTGTCCAAATGTAACCATGCCACCTTTGTACTTATCCAGATGCACAAATCTATCTTTATCTCCTTTCATGTGATGTGAACAACCGTTGTCAATGATCTAGTCTGTTCTAATGTCAGTTTGTGAAATTAAGGCTAACTCTTATGCTTTCTTTTCATCTTCAATGTCCATTTCATCAAACATCTTCTCCATATCTTCAATAGAAATGAATCCAATTTCATCTTCTAGTGAATATTAATCTGATACTCCATCTCCAGCATAGTAACATTCTTTTGTATACTTAGGCTTGTTGTTAGTTTTGAACTTCTTGACTCTTGTAGGAGACTTAGATGCAAAGTGACCAATCTTGTTACATGAAAAGCATTTGAATGGTAACTGACCTTTATATTTTCCTTTTCTTTCTTTCTTAGCAATCATAGCAATGATATCATCTAGTTCTTTATCCTCACCATCATCATCAAATTTACTAGAAGTGTTCAAGGATTTCTTACCATGGATTGAAACTTTGATGGTTGTCTCACTTTTAGGCTCTGTCTTCAAACTTGAGATCTCAAATGCTGAAATCTTGCTAATTAAGGTCAATCTTTTGAAGTCTTTTGAAAACTTCATAGTCTCATCTAGTATATTTATCTTGCTCTTATATTCTGCTTAGAGTAGTCATTAACTTATCCATTATGTCTTCTTCCAAAATTTATCCACCATTGTTTCTAATTCCTACAACTGCTTCATTAATCCTTTGATTTTAGGCTCTGATGTTCTCTTTAGGTAGCATCTCCAATGTATTATACTTTTTCTTGCATGTCTTTCTGCACGCATTCTTGGCTTGGATGTCTCCTTCAAACATGTCTTCTAGATACTTCATATCTTGTAGGCTTTATCGACTTTCTTGATCTTTGAAAACTCTCTATCAGATAAGGCACTGATAAGGGCTTCTTTGGCAATAGAATTTTGAGTGAACATCTCCTTTTATTTAAGATTTTCATCTTCCTTTGCAAGATCTAATAAGGAGGGAATCTAAACTTCTTTAGTAGCTACTTCAAAAATCTCAAAAGAAATGCACTGTAAATGTGTCATCATATTATTCTTCCAATCTAGATAATTCTCTCCATCAAACTTAGGACTTTCTTTTCTAAAGGATGCCATCTGATCAACCTCAAGTTGTTAAACTTTCTCTCTGAGGCACTTGGCTCTGATACCAATTGTTAGGAATGGTCCCAAGAGATAACTAAGGTGGGGGGGGGTGTGAATTAGTTATCTACAAGATTCAATTCTTTATCCAATTAAGTATAGAAGAACATTAAGCATAAACACAATATGAGAACACTTAACACAACACCATAATTTTGGTTACGGGGAAACCCAAATAGGCAAAAACCCCAGTGGGAATTAGCACCCACTATAAACTACACTAGAGTATAATGATCTTTGTTAGAAGATCTTACAACTTTGTTAGGAGTTGATCTTTACAATGCATTAAGTACAGTGACCTAGTCAAAGGTCAGACCCTATTAGGAGTCTTTTACAATTAACCTTGTTAGGGGTGAGGACACACTGTCTAGGAGCACACTACTCAAAGGGTGAAGGCTACAACCTTCTTCATAACAGATACACACTATATCTGGATTTTGGTGAACTATGAGTTAGACCTGTTGTCTTGATCAGTTCCAATTAATATCATACACTCTCTTCTTTTTCACATAGACCTTCTACTGATGGCTCAATACTTCATACCTTTTGCTCTGCTCTACTCTTTCAACTATCTGCCATACTTAGTGATCATAACTGACCGACTATAAGTATCTTTCTCCAAATGATATAATCAAGTCAGCCTATTAGAACTTCCTTGAAATCATATTAGAGAAACAATATAACTCTCCAACACTATCTCCAATGGCTACATCAAGCACACAACACAAATAGGATTGCACAACTCAATATGAGTAGATGTGTCACTTCACACTGTTGGCTCCACCAAATTAACTGAAACTTTCTTCTCATGCTGAAATACATTATGCCCTCTTAACCAAACATTCTTGACTCTTCTCCAAACACAAATCCAAACATACATATCAAAATGATAGGCGCAACTACTACAACAATATAAAACTATCGGCTCCATCAAATAAACTCAGGAAACTATAACTGGCAACTGGAAACATCACAACTCAACTTCAACTACACAACTGACTCTACATCCATGAACATAGCATCATAAACATGTCTTCTACAAAAATATAAATGCACAAGGCTCTATCATAACCATACTAAAAATCACATACATAACTCTTCTTGGGACCTGTCAAGAACACTACTGATATAAACAACTATATAGCAGTCTGCACTCAGAATCAACCTCTGTTTCTATGATATCATGTTGATAACATATCCATACAATGTATGCTCAGATCTCTCTTCATAAAGCTACCACACATGCTTCTTACCATATGTTTTCATCAATGACAAACATATAGTCAACACTGGCTTGCTGGCAAATCTCCAACACTTTTATGGAGAGATAACTTTTCATGTTGATTATCATGTAATGAGACAATGACACTTGTCATTATCTCATTCACCCCTTTGTAGTCATCTTGGCTACATAGCCAAGGGGTCTCCTATGTAATATTCATTCAAGTTGATTCTAGTTAATTCAATCCAATTATTGTATTGTATTCTCGGTGAGGATAAAATTTATTCTTATCATATTATTTCTCTCTTATTATTATGGTTTAAATTACCTCTAGATCTTGGGCGGCTACCTTATTAGTCTAATATTACATGGCATTAGAGCTTACAAAGCTTCATTGGTTTTCTATTTGAGAGATTTGAGTGGATATTTTGATGGATTTTGGGGTTAGTCCATTTTGTGGCTTTCTATTGTAGGATAAAATTGTAGTTTGCTGGTGCAAACTTGAGGTTGGTATCACATTGAGGAGGTCCAAAAATATAAAGGTCAAATTTTTTTCATCCAAATTGGACACTAGAGGCCAAATCTACAACCATTTAAAGTTTAGAGGTGCAACAATAATTTAGACGCCATAATTACACAAATGATTTTCAAACAACTATATCTTAGTCATCCACACTCCTTTTTTTGAGCACTTTTTTTAATTAGGGGTGGAATTTAATTCTCTACACATTGGTGTAGGTGGTTTCTAATGTTAATGTTTGATTTTTTTTATAAAATTTAACAATCTCATTTTTGCAACTTCAAAAGCCTTGTTCGAGATCATACATAATCTTTTTTACGTGCAATTGTTTTTTAAACTACGTGATTTTTTTCTCTCTTTTATAGGGGTGATATTAGTTTATAGTGACTCTGATCATAAATTGTACATTAATCTCTCTTTTGGAGGGGAGTTTTCTCCCATGTGGTTTTCTCCCTTTCTTCACTTGTGAGAGATTGCATTTGCATTTGTACATATGTACCTAACATGGCCTAGTAGCCAACACTCATCTCACATTGTTATCTTTTGTAAATTCTCCCTAAGTTGCACTTATGGGGGTTGTTGGTGTAATTAAGGCATTTTTCCTTGGTTAATTATCACCTAGGTCCTAATTACACTTTACTTAAGTTTACTTAGGAAATTACATAGGAGTAGTTGGAGCATTTCCATTTAATGTGGACTTATAATGTTATTATTTTATCATATCTAGATATAGTCAATGGAATTTTCCACTTTATATGGTGATCCACCTTTATTGGATATCTAAGTCCATCTTTCATGGGTGACCCACCTTTTGTGGTCTTATCACACTATCACCTTCCCACCTTTTGTGGAGAGATAACTTCTTATGTTGATTATCATGTAACAAGACAATGGCACTTGTCATTTTCTCGTTCACTCCCTTGAACTCACCTTGGCTATATAACCAAGTGGTATCATATGTAATATTCATTCAAGTTGATTCCAAATGAGTCAATCCAATTATTGTATTGCATTCTTGGTGAGAATGCAATTTACCCTTATCATATTGTTTCTCTCTTATTCGTGTGCCTTCCATTGCCTCTAGGCCTTGGGTGGCTACCTTAATGGCCAAATATTACATGGTATCAAAGCTTATATATTTCTATTATTTTTCCATTTGAGAGATTTGAGTGCATATTTTAGTAGATTTTGGGGTGGGTCCTCTTTGTGTCTTTCTATTCCAAAATACAATTGGAACTTGTTGGTGCAAATCAGAGGTTAGTATCACATTAACGAGGTTAAAAAACCCCAAGGTCAACTATTGTTCATCCAAATTGGATAACAAAGGCCAAATCTATAGTCATTTGAATTTTGGAGCTACAATGACAATTTAGAACCATGGTTATGTAGTTGATTTTCAAACAACAATTTCCTAGTCATTCAAAATCCTTTTTTTGAGCCATTTTTTTATTAGGGGTATACATCCATGCTCTACACATTGGTGTAGGTGGTTTCTAATTTCAATATCTAAATTTTTCAAAAAAAATCATAATCCCATTTTTGCAACTTCCAAAGCCTCGTTTGGGTTCATATCAATCCTTTTCAAGTGCATTTTTTTAAAGGTGGATAATTTTTTCTCTATTTTACAGTGGTGCTATCAGTTTATAGCGACTTTGATAATAAATTATACTTTCATAAATTGGATCAATTTTGCAATTGTAATGCATAAGCCTTAGTTTGTTCCTTTGCAATAGTGATCTAAGTTTATTATAGCTTGATTGTGGCAATTGCAATCATCTAAATGGAAAGTCCAATAAGGAAAAAGAAAATGAAAACAACTCGTTGTATTTGGTGTGTGGAACTTCGTGTGTTATACTAATAACTACTGAAGGTGCAACTGCCTACCCTTCCCAATCCAAAACCAATATATATAACTTTTAACACCTACCCACCCAAGAAAAAGCAATCCCAATCACCCAAACCTAGTCACCAAGGCATGTAACATATTGAAAGATAAACTAAATAGGAATATTAGAACAATTGGCTCTTGGTATTTGGTGACACCAAGGAGAGCCCACACTTTATACCATGTTAGTCTTAGTCTCAGTAGCCCAAGCCTACCTTGATCATTTACCTATCTTTTTAGAATGCACAAAGGTGCTCCTATTTTTTCTTGGTGTGTCATTTCAATTAAATCACATCATCAATGATCATTTGTAGCACATTCTTGGCATACTAACATCATTATTAGTTCCCTATTTTGCATCTATATTGTATTATCTTATAATACCCACCCATCTACTACCATTTTTGTTTGTGATGCCAAACTCTTTTAGACCACTTTTCATATACGTGTTCAATCTTCAATAGTATAATATGATGTTTTGATGTTATGAAAATACCTATTGATGATGCAGAACCTTGATAATTTAATTATTTTTATTATATCACGATGTTAATTAGATGATGATTATTATTATTTGCATATGAAGATGTTATGGGTATTTATGTTTTACTGACCCCATACCTGCATGTATAAGGATGACGTGTATGTTTTATTTCTATTTGATGTGCCTGATATGGTGAGGGATGAAGTCATATTTAATTTCTTGTGAGATCCACATGATGTACCAATCGACCCTACCATTACTTGTTATATATATATATATAGACACACACACACACGCACACACATACATGTATGTGTATGCTTAGCTTTGTGATGTAGGTTTGCAGGTATCGGGCATCAACTTCCCTAAATTTTCAGGATGAGAATTCCCTATTGTATTATCTCAATGGTAAGAAGGGGAGATAACATTTAGGCCCAAATCCTAACCTAAGCCCTCATTTGTCCTAAAATAGTGGACAAGTATCTAGTTGACTACCTTCTCCAAATTCATCGAGATGATGTGAATTTGTGAACCCTTGTTTGAGCATGCTTATGTTGTTGCATCTTTTCTATATTTTGATTTGGTCAGATTTTAGTGTGCATGCAGTCATGTACGTCAATGTTGTTTTTTTGTCATGATGTCAATAAAAGATTAATTAAAGGTTAATTTTGATATTAAATAATCAAACCTTCTAAAATATTAAAATATTAAATATATAGAAATTTAATTAATGAGGATTAATTAAATACATGTATTTGTTAAAGAGACTTAATTAAAAAGTCTAAATATAAATATTGGAGATTAAATTAAATATTAAATCTAAATAAGAACTTAAAATGCATAATTAATATAAATAAATTATTAATATGCTATAAATAGATTAGTGAAACAAATAAAATGATAGTTCTTCCCATCTTGTGAATTGAATTTATAAGCATCAAATTCTTCCTTCATTAGCAATGATATCAAAGAGGGAGCAATTTTACCCTTGTTAGCAACTTGGAGACTCAAGGAGAAATGATAATAGAATTTCAAGACAAATATTTACTCAAAATAAAAAATTATCGATGAATGGTTGATCAGAGGAATTGCTCATTGGTAGCAATCCAATTGTGATCTTCAATTTTGCTATGGAGAGTGGATCCAATACACTTATCACGTGAACACTTAATCATTGATTTGGCAAAATCTACAACAAATCTGAGATAAAGATTAATATCAAGACTTGCAGTTAGAGAATTGTTGAGCTGGGAAAATCATCTTTCAAATTTGTAGTCCTATCTGTGCCTACAATAAGCTCATTAGTATCATCTTCCCTAGTGTGAAAGTTTAGGAGGTTGCCCAATGAAGCTTGTAGAAATCAGCATATAATTCATTGCTTACACATTTGTTGGGATTAAGGTTCTTCAACAATAAAAGTCTCAGTTTCAAGATAAAATAACCTCCCCCAACCACCACAAGGCATAGCATCTCTAAGCATCAATGAATATACTCAAGGAGGCAATTTCAGAGAGGAAAGAAAGGATTAACTTTTAGGTTCGATCACTTGAAGGTGAATTTAGTGGCATACCTAGACTTTGAATTCCTAGAAGAGGGTGCAAAAATCAGGCATATAGATTAAATTCCTAACATACCAAGTGAAATTTTAAATATTTTGAAGGTGAATCACTCTGGGTTGCAAGGAAGAGTACAAATAAAAAACCCTAGGCATAAAAATCAGACCAATAAGGTGCAAAAAGTTTGTAAAAGATCAGGAATAGAGAGTGAAATTTTGAGTGACATATCAAACTTGAAAAAATCATAATTCGTATCCAATTCAGAACATGTTTGATGGAAGTGACTGGAAAAATAAGTTCTCATTGAGAAGTTACGAATAGAAGGCCTAATTTATGCATGTGAATCATTTTCACTCTTAGCAAGCAATCTGTAAATTATCTTGGGTTAAATATTTCAGGTTGAAGAAGGCATTTTGATCTGTATCAGCTATTTTTATCAAGGATTGTCATACCCTAGCACTATGAGAATGCCAGGAAGAGAAACGAATTACAATTAATTAGCAACATAGAATCTTTGTAGTAGGCAATAAATTTATGGTGCCATAGAAGATTTAACAAGCACGAAATCAGTAAAAATTATAAACAAGTGAATTTCTCTAGTAGACAAGTTATTTGGAGCCCCCCATCCAAGCAAGCAACAATTTGCACTGCTCTGACTTTAGTGGCACAAGTACATCTAGTCTATCTTTTGGGACTCTTTCCTCCATGCAACAGTGGAAGCAAATTGGAATTCACATTGAGATCTGCAACAATCTTTGGCATGCACTTTGAATCCCAACTCTAGCCGCTTTCAAGCTTCAGCAAACAAGTGACATTAATTTCAAACTTCTCCTCTATAACATATATTTTTCTTAAAAAATTTAATTTCTAGATTTGGTAAATAATTATTTTAAATTATTATCTACAAAAATTATAAGTTATGAATTTATTTATTGATTAACTAAAGATGTGCATATATACTTAGGGTAAAAATTAGTTGAAATTACAAAAGCAATAATTCATTAGCGAAAATGAATCATGTGAACTTTGTGTTTTGTATGATCTATATGAACTAGGTAGCTAGAGCAAAATTTGACAAACAATGTTTTATCTTTTGGTGCACTAAATATGCCCTCCCATTTTACTACAAATTGATTCCATACTTGGTTCCTTGGAATCTTTTTGAACTAACAAAGAATGAATTTTATAATGAGGGTTAGATTAATGTAAGATCTAAATGATCCAAATGACAAGAAGCAACGTTTAACCCCTCCAAAATTTGAATTCCTTCCCACCCTTATCCTCAAAACTCACATAGGTTAAAACTGCCCTCTTCAAGAAGACCAGGATCAACTCTATCCAAACATCTCTTTGATTCCAATTCTTGTATTCCTCTGAGAGATCTAGTTCTGAGATCACCTTTGCCTAAACTCAAAATAGATCCCATAGCCAAACCAACTAGGAAAAGAGAACCAACATGCCAACATGAAGTGGTTATCCCTAATCCAATGGCTAATAAAAAGGAGGAAATCCTCACTCTGGATCTTCAAGGTTATGAAGTGGAATATACCCAATGACAATGCCAAAAGTATGGACTCTATGCAAGATGGATGGGAATAGGTACAGAGGTAGAATCTATTGTGATATGGTTGAAAGAGTCTTATGGTAAGAAATTAGAGGTAGCTATCTTGGAAAATGATTTTCTTTACATTGATTGTTGCAGCTCCAGTTTGAAAAAAAAAATTATTTAAAAATGCCCTAGTTTTCAAAGGAAAATCTTTTAAAGTCCTTGACTGGCAACCTTTCTTTAACCCAAACAATCTAGGATCCTTCTAAATAGATCATGCTATTAGTTTGCCTAATCTTACTATTGATCTACTAACAAAAGATACTCTTAAAATTATAGGTAACAAGTTAGGAAAATATGTCAGTTTTGTAGAAACTGAATTGAGGATCTCCAATCTGATTATCATAGTCAGTATGAATGCCAACATCTGTAAACCTAAGCCTTTAAACATCTACATTAAGGGAAAATCACTCATGATAGAATCAAGATTTGTGAAAGGATATTTCATAGAGGACCTAGCCTTAGCTTCTTTGATCTTGAATTGAAGCCCTTCTTTCCCGTATCCTCCTCCAAAAATGAAAATTATCCTTAATAAGAGAATTTTTCCCTCACTCCCCTCAGTTGTAGTGTAAATTTTTATCTCTACAAATCAAGGAGGGGAGGCTACATGATTCATCATTAATGCCCCCCTTTTAGCCCAACCAGAGTTAGAGAAAAATGTAGAAAAAAAAAGGGGTGAGGAAAGTTCCAAGCAATATCTTAGAAAAAACATGGTGGTAGAAACCATAGTGGTAGGGGGTAGGGACTCCAAAAGGGAGAAGCCTCAGATAGACATAACAAAAATACTTAATGAGGAAGAAAGAGGCTTAAGAATTGAAACCAGTCAGAAGAGAGAGGAAAATGATTACAGGGGAGGGGATCACTTAGATAATAATATAGATATCCAAGAGGAAAAAATATGTCCATCAAGCCCCTCAAATAAGGATCCTGATAGCCAAGCTAAAGTGAAGCAAGAGGTTAGGATTATTTCTGAGCATTTGTGCATGTTTGTAGTTAATGAACTCATGAATGAATTTATGGATGAAATTCATGATGAGGAAGAACTACTGAGATAGAAGGAATTGTTGATCAAGGAAATTCTAGAAGGTGATGATCCAATGGAGAAAGAGGAAATGGAACAGTTTCTAGTAGAACTAGAAGAACGAGAATTAGATGATCAAGAATAGTTGGGGATAGTCATAACTCAACCAAGTAAAAACAACCCTAATTGTGCAAAAACAAATAAAAAGAGGGGAATAAAATCTCAATGAGAACTGAGAATGGGGGATGGATGTTCTCGTGTTCAATCCAAATTAACCAATATTTTTAATGCAGGGAATGGGAAGATCCTTCCCAAGTCGCCATGAATGTGCTAACTTGGAATGTTAGGGGTTTAAATTCCCCTAACAAGCAACGGGTCTTAAAACACTGCTTATCAAAAACAAAATCAGAACTCATTTTATTACAAGAAACAAAGCTAGATAGGAATGATCAAGAGGGTTTAAAAAAGAAGGTAGGAATTAGGGAGATCTAGGGATCTCCAGCTAGGGGAGCCTCAAGAGGTTTGGCTTTCATATGGGACCCAAGGTTTCTGACTATAGCATGTTTAGAAGATCATGGAAATTAGAGTTGTGGCTTAGTAAGTAGCTCCCAAATGGAGTTGAACATCAAGTTTAATGTGTATGGCCCTATTCAAAATATGGAGAAAATTAGAGTTTGGAAAGAGATTGAAGAAAAATTAATTATTTATAAAGGGGAGATTTAAATCATAGGAGGGGATTTTAATACTATAACCAAGGCATAAAAAAATGGGGTGGAACTTAGAAACTCCCTAAAAATAGTAGATTTTAACAAATGGATTAATAGAAAAAAACTAATAGATATCACCACTTCCAGAGATAGCTACACTTGGAATAATAGGAGAAAAGGATTCAACTTTATTGCGGAGAACCTGGACATATTTCTTTTAAATGGGGATATGACAGAACTACCATTTACTCTAGAAGCAAAAGTGAAATCCATCTTAGGTTCATATTATTACCGAGTTGAATTAGGCATCTTAAAGGATAAAAAGCAAGATAATTATCCTTTCAAATTTGAACAAATGTGGTTTACGGGTGAGGGATTTCTAAAGATGATATAAAAATGGAGGAACAAAATTGTGTTATCTAGGTCTAAACTTTACAAGTGGTTAACAAACTAAAACTTATTAAGCAAAGGCTTAAGGTATGGAATTTTGAATACTTTGGGAATATCTTTGGAAACAAGGAAGAATTGGAAGTAGAATTGGAGAATCTAAACAAGGAGGTTATAGAGAAAGGGATGAATTTAGCCTTATCTTAAAGAGAGAAGTACCTAATGAAGGATTATGAAGATATCTTAACCAAAGAGGAACTATTTTGGAGACAAAAATCAAGAGAAACATGGCTTGAAGTGGGGGATAGAAACACAATATTCTTTCACAATAGCACAAAACAACGTAGAATAACTAATAGAATCTCTTCCATTCAAAATAAGGATGGGAAAAATTATAAGGATGGGAAAAATTAGAGGACCCAGATGATATTGAAAAAGAGGAAATAAAGTAATTTGAATAAATATTCAATAATAATGGCAACCATAACCTAGGGGCACACAAATGCATCATTATGAACATCCCAAAGCTTATATCCGAAGAACAAAATAAAACATTGTTGGGAAAATTTACCTTTTAGGAAGTAAGTATGGCCCTTAAGAAAATGAATCCAGATAAATCTCCAGGGATGGATGGGTATCCAACATGTTTTTTTCAAAAATGTTGGCACTTCATAGGGATGACGGCAACCGAGGCTTTAGAAGGATTACAAAATTTGGGAAAACTCCTCAGGGAGGTGAATAATACATTTATCACTCTTATCCTGAAAAAGGACAAATCAAAGACCTTTAATAAATATCATCCAATAGTCCTTTGCAATAATCTCCATAAATTATTTACTAAGACTACAACAATGAGAATCAAAAAACTTCTCCCAAACCTGATTAGTGAGGAACAAACAGGGTTTGTACAGGGCAAATATATCTTTGATGGAGTAATTATCACCCAAGAAGTCATTCATACCATTCAAAACAACAAAGAGCCTAGTATGTTAATTAAGCTAGATATTAAAAAGGCATATGATAAAGTGGATTGGGGATTTTTGAGGAAATTCCTTGAAGCCTTTGGGTTCACAAAACAATGGGTAAATATGATCTTTGAATGCATATCCTCCCTTAAGTTATCCATACTAGTAAATGGATTTCCCAAAGGATTTTTTGGTATAAGTAGGGGACTTAGACAGTGGGATTCGATATCCCCTTTTCTTTTCATCTTAATGGCATAAGCATTAGGAAGATCAATAAACAATGCCAGGTATTACAAGACTATTAAAGGAATAAGGATCACTAGTGACCTGGATCTGACAACCTACCAACAGTTTATTGATGACACTATGCTTTATGGACTGTTGGTGAACAAATTTGTCTTCCTCTTCTTAAATGAAAATAAATGGTAACTCTATTGCTCTGAAGACAAACAATTCATCAACAGTTGGGTAAGCATTAGAAATTACTTCCCTCTGAATTTTTGAGGTTCAACTTCCTCGTAGGATATTCAATGAATTATTTACAAAAAGTAAATTCATACACCTTTGACCGGAAAGTCTAGAAGGACCACTCGAATACTCTTGGGTATTGAGGTGATTTACATAATCAACATGTGATTAAATTTAACAATGAAGAAAACTGAGATCTACTAATTACTTCTAAAACAAATAACCTATAAAATAACTCAAGAAGGAAAAACTAGAAGGAAACCAAAAGAAATTGAATATAAATAACACATGCATAGATTAAAATGTACCAACTTTCAAAGTAATCAATACATTCCAGATTTTGATTCAAAGATCTAAACCATACCATGCATCTATATATTCATATATGGATCAGATCAAAGTCTAATAAAAAATCAGTCACCAGTTGTTTCAGAACTTAAAAAGACTATGCTAACTATCTACTTCAAAAAGAAACTATCTATTTTTCTATCTGTATTTTCTAACATTTTCACTATTCAATGCTCCAACATTAATAGTTTTAGGTCCAAGAGAGCTTCCAAAACAACCCGGCCTCTCAAACACCAAAAAAATCATTTAAAACAAGTTACACAACTAAAAATAGAGTTTCATAACACGTGTCTTTTAAAACATAAAGAAATGCAAATGTTGTCCCGAAAACTACTAACTCCCTTCGGGGCCTTCTGACGTGGTGGTCTGTACGAGCTTCCAGGATTGAAACATGTTCACAAATTCCTGGGCTGGCTAGAAGTGCAAATTCTTTGGACCTGTCAGCTTCACCTGAGTTGCATTATTTTCCCATCTTAACTCCCTGATTCTCTCTGCCTGCTTAGGTAATTGACCTTTGTTCAATAGCAACATAGATTCCACGTTTGCAATTCTGGTGAAATCCTAAACTTTCGGTGCTTCATTTCCTTTGAGAGCATTTATGGTGTCTATAAAGACTTTGACCATGGCATCTGCATCCCTGTTACCTTCATCAATTTTCAAAATACTCGAGAGATTCACTATCTTAATGTCTTTAAGGGCATCCGCATGCATATCTAGCACCTCTTTCTCTATTGCTTTGGCTTGAGAGATCATAGCTTTAAACATTGTATTTTTCCATCTGATGTTCTATTTCAGGATGAATAGCATACAAAGATCTACTAGCTTCATCAGATTCTCTGCTAAGAACTAAGTCACACCATAGGTTTCTATTTCTTGAACCTGTATGATAATCATTGCGCATTTCACTTCCTCCATTTCCCAGCTTGGAACCAGGGTTTGAATCTCACCGAGTAATCCTTCTCCATCTAAGCAAGTAGATATAAACTCATGGATAAAAGCACTCCCTTTAGTGATAACATTGTTTATCCAAGACTTCATGACCTCCATCAGAACCCTCCCCTGTTGCATCTATTTCACTAGATTTTGGCTTTCAACTAAATTCAGATCAAATTCTTGTGAAGACTGGGCCAGTGGTAGTACTCCATCATCAGCGAGTGAGGAAAGAAACTCAACCATGGTAGATACCAGCTATTTTAACTCACATTTCTCCCTTCCATCTTTTTGCGACTGCCCGAGCATATGATCAACTAAAAATTTAAATAGATGATCTCTAAAAATCCCTATTTAGAACACCAAGCTCCATTTTAGTGATCTCAAAATCTTCAGCTTCTGGTTCTTGAATTCCCTCTTTAGGCTTGAAGGTGGCTATTTCTACAGTCACCTTTCCAGTAGATGGATTGGTAGATAGCCTTGCATCACTCTTCATTATTTTTGCTTTGGGGGTCTAGGTAGCATATTTGGTGATGATCTCCTTCATAGGAAGTGAAATGGGCTTGTAACTCTTTCTCTTATTCACTGATTCAGTTAGCCAGGGAGGAACTGAACCAGTGACTATTTGATTGTCGAGAGTTTTTACAAGAGTATTCTCAGCTTGAGGTACATTTGTGCTACTGGTAAGGATTTCTTGAACCTTTTCTTGATGATCCATTGGAAGGAAATGTCATCATCATTAATCTCAATATCCAAGTAGTCAGGTCCTAAGGATGTCATCTAACAATGCCTTTTTGATCTTGTTCTAGGCCTCAATTTGGGTGTGGTAGGATGTCTGCTGGAAACCACCTTTTTCTTAGGGGATGTAAATTTACCTGCATTTGGAACCATAGGAGATACATTAGATGGGGCATGTTTCACATTTTTTAAGGCTAATCCTACACTATGCTTTTCAAGAGGGGGGTTCTTAGCTCCTTTCTTTTTCTTTTCTATTAACCAAGTTTCTGTGACCCCGAAAATGGTTTGGGCCCTTAACTTTATATCATCTTCTTCTTTCCTATTCCAATCTATGGTCAGGGGACTTCTTGCTTCTACATTGCTAGCATCTGAACTTGTGGCTTCAGAACTATCCTCTTCTACACCCTTAATATCAAACTTTAATTGCAATAGTTTGATCTGTGGAATTACAAGTCTGGAGTGATCTTGTTTCCAGATTACCTCTTCATCACTGAGATCTTCCCATAGGTCCTCAAGGTGCAAACTAAGTGAAGGATAATTACTTAGGCTTAGAACTTGTCTAGCGAAGCCCTTATTGTCAAAATCCCTTCTTAATTCATAAAATTGCAAATGAAAACTCAATAGGTTGTTTCCTATCACTGAAGTGTCCATCATATTGTTACAAGCCAAGTTGCCAATTTTAACTGGGAACATAGAAGGCTACCTTTCTTCTGGAAGGGTATTTTTAATAACCACGAACAATTGCCTACAAACTTCTGCCAAAATAAAATAGTCAAAAGCAAACCTTGGGAGCCTAAGAGGTTCATCATCAAAGCCTCCGACCTGGATGTAGGTGAAACATGGGAACTGAATGTATAGACTTTCATAGGCTTGAATAAGTTTTTGTGCCTCCAATGAAACTCTTTGGTTTGGGACTCCTACCAATTGTTGACACAATTTACCCAGGAAAACATCATGAACCTTCTTGTAATTTTCCAAAATCTTATCTTTTCTTAATAAGGGACAGTACTCATAGATTAAAAGGTCTTCATTCCAAGGAACATGTTGACTAGCGGATAAATCTTGTGTACATGCCAGACAGTAAATCAAATAGGAAGACATAAAGAAATCCTTCTTAATGGCCTGAGCTTGTTTAAGTTGATCCCTCAGGGAACTAGTAATAATCTCCACCCAATCAATATGTTTCCCCCCTTCCAAGACTATCTCTATAAAATGAAACATCCACTCCTCATAGAGAAGAACATATTCTGAACCTTTAATCCAGTAAAGCAACACTATCACATCATGAATAAGTGGTTTCATGTGATCTTTAGTGAGAACTTTAGGTAACCGAGACCTACCTTTGTAATTGGTTTGAGTCCACTTCCTAGCCTCATGACTCCGATTTTTATCTATGTTTTCTCTGTACTGAGCTAGAGATTGGGTGGGAGTAAAACTGATGAGAGATTCCTCTAGGATTTTAAAAATAGCCATAATAGTCTCTCTATTGACTAGCATAAGGGTTTGGCCTTCTGAATTCATAATGTACTTGGATTTAACTTCATATCTGTTAATACATTATTGAACCAACTCCAGGCATACAGCTGATGATAGAAAAGCCACAGCTTCTAATAATCCACTCGACAGGAACTCTAAACTATGATCTTCCGCTACACAGTTTGTGAGGTCAATTGCCATTTTTTCTATTGATATCCTTAACAGGTCTGTGTCTGAGACAATAGGGGCTCGACATTGCATATTATTGACATTCCTAAAGAAATGCATACTGGACCTCATCTCTCCCTCAAGAATAAAAATAAAAATGCACCCCCCTCTCAAATCAATATATTAAACAGCAACAGGAAATGAGAAAAAGCTTTAGAAGCTACCTATTTTACACAGACTCAGAATGAATTCTTCTCCCACAACCGAGACTCCACAAAAAAATAACAGGAAATAAAAACTTACAGAGTTGTTTATATTTTGAAAGATTAATGCCTTGAAAAGTCAACTTTAATAAGCATTAATTAGGGACATTAATTTCAAATGATGTGAGTAGTAATGACTCAGCAATAGGATGTCCTTGAAATCCACCATCTTTAATATCATTATTAACCATCCCCCAAATGATATCTCTTGCTTGTGTTAATGATTTCATTAATCGCAACCTGAAACTTTATTCGAGGCTTGCCTCATGGCTCCCGTCAAATATAAACTGCCCCTCTTAAAAACTTAACCATCATTTCATCATCAGCTTATGTCATGTGTCCCATCAACTATCCTTTCACTTATGACTCTACCCACTATCTATCTTTGAACCTCTTTGAACTACTTTGAACTGGAGTTCAAAGTGGTTCGAAGTGGTTCACCACCAAAAGGTGATGTAGGCCAGGGCCCACCTGTAGAAAATGGTCATTAGAAGAAAAATCATTCATTGAACTACTTCAAACTACTTTGAACCGGAGTTCAAAGTGGTTTGAAGTGGTTTGGTGAGGCATGATTCTTGGAAAAGATTCATCCAAGGAAGGCCGAATTTGAACTTGACAAACTTGGAGGCTATTTCTTGACAACTTGAAGGGCATGGATGCTTGAAGGATTACTGCAAGGAAAGACTCTCAAGGGAACACGCTAAATGAGCTTCAAATAAATGAACTAGAAAGGGTCTTAGACACTTCAATAATGGTGACTCTAACTATCTCTAACACCGGCTCTAGCTAGGAATTGCATATTGCTCAATGTGCAGAGAACTCTAAATAACTGGTTTTGCAAAAAAGACTACCAAAGCGAAAGAAAAATAGAGCACTACGACACAAAAAAAAGGAAAATAGGGAAACACTTCCTAATATGTACATGGGTACTGACTAAGTAAATCATTAGAGCTTGCATAACTTGAGGTCCTACCCATTATAAGTAAAAGGCAGATTCACACCATCTGGGTAGGACAATCGGAAAGCATTTGAGCCAAGAGTTTCAGAAATAATAAATGGGCCCTTCCATAAAGATTTGAATTTCCCATGAGACCCTTTGGGTGCTTGCCTCTTGTCCCATAGTAGCACTTCATCACCCTCCATAAAGTTATGAGGCTGCACCCGCATATCAAAAATTTGCTTCACCTTCAGCTAATGCTTTGTGATATGATCTACCAACTCCTACCTTTCTTCTTCCAGTCTACTCAAATGCATGACCCGTTTCTCCAGAAGATCTTTAAAATATTGATCCTCAATGATGGCTTGGAGCTTAGCTAAGGATATTTCCAAAGGCAAAGAGACATGTGCTCCTATCCCATATACTAGTTTGAAGGGGGCCAGTCCAATTGCTCTTTTCAAAGTGATTTGATCTGCCCACAAAGATTCAAACAGCTTCTTATGCCATTCACGGGCATTATCATCCATCAAATTTTTCATGATCACTACCAGGTTCTTATTACTAGATTTTTCTTGACCATTCCCTTGTGGGAAATAATCAAAGGAATGAGCTAGAGATATGCCATGTTCATAACAAAAAGCCCAAATTTCTTTAGAATAAAATTATGTAGCATTGTCTGCTACTATCTTAACAGGTACCCCGAACTTGACAAAAATATAATTTAAAAGGAACTCACAAACAACCTGAGAGTTTTCTTTCTTGGTGGGGATAGCTTCCACCCACTTAGTAAAATAATCAGTGGCCATGAGAATATAAACATTCCCAGTGCTAGATGGTGGGTTCAAAGGTCCCACGAAGTCTATCCCCCATTGTTTGAAAGGCTCATCAACAATCATAGTTTTAAGAGGCAGAGCAGCAAGATGAGGTCTCCTAGTAAAAAGCTGACATTTTTCACAATTGTGAACATACTGGTACATGTCCTTGAACATGCTAGGCCAGTAGAAACAATTCCAGAGAATCTTGAATGTAGTTACAGTTGAGGAGTAGTGACCTCCACAAGCTTCATCATGGAACACTTTCAAAAGTTCTTTCTGCTGCTCAGCATCCACGCATCTTAAGAAGGTTCCATCTACGCCTCTTTTATATAATGTCCCCTAGGATATCACATATTTACTTGATTTCAATTTCAAGTTACACCTCTCTTTGGGATTTATATGATCAGGACACTCACTATAAGTAAGGAAATAAACCATGTCTGAAAACCAAGGATCAGTTAGACTGACTAGCAATGCCATGGGTACTTAATCAATTTTCTCAGACGGCTTACCATCCTCTGCTATTAGCTTGCATAGGCCTTTCCCCCTTACCAAATTGGTTGGTTTGATCATCAGATCATACTCTTGAATTTTTGCTATCCAAACTGCTCTATTATTCATACCAATCTCCTTCTGAGTCAAAATACTTTTCACTGCAGTCTCAGGGACAAAAATGGTACAATGGGAATGAAGTATATAGTACCTGAACTATTTTACTACTTTTACTACAGTGAAGGCATGTTTTTCCATCTGGGAGTACTTGAGCTCATGTCTTTTCAGAGGTGTGCTCATAAAGGCTATGGGTGCTTCCTATCCTTTCTCATCTTTTTGTGTTAATATACCTGATAGAGTATGCTCGAAGGCATAACAATAGATGATAAAGTCCTTTTTGAAATTGGAACTTTTTAGCACATGTGCTTGAGATATCACATCCTTAATATCACTAAAAGCTTTGTGTCCATTTTCATTACACTTAAAAGGGACTTTCTCACTCATCATGTCGACCATGCACCTAGTAATTTCTAAAAATTTTGGAATGAATGCATGCAGGAAATTCACCTGGCCAAAAAAAGACTTCAATTTGGTTCTTCTCAAAGGCAAGCTAAGTTGTTGAATTGCCTTAACCCTTTCAGGGTCAATTCGGACACCATCCTTTGAGACAATATGACCTAGTAATTTTCCTTCCTCCACAAAGAATATTGATTTCTTGGGGTTCAAAGAGATGTCGTGGCTTCTACATCTTAAAATCACTATCTCAAGATCTTTTAGGTGTTGACCTCTCTTCTTCAACAAGATGGTAAGATCATCTAAATACACCACTATAATTTTGTTCCAGAGATCTTTGAAAGAAGAATTCATTGCCCTCTGGAAGGTTGCACCCGCATTGATCAGCCCAAATAACATTCGACTATATGCATAAGTTCCCCATGGGGTGATAAATGTCATTTTGTGTTGGTCATTTTTTGCTACACTGATTTGGTTGTACCCGAAATAGCCGTCTAGCATAGACATAACTTCAGATCTTGATACAGCTTGAAGAACATGCTCAATCACAAGCAAGGCATAGTTATCTTTTAAACTTGCTTGGTTCAGGTTATGAAAATCAACACAGATCCTGATCTCACCATTCTTCTTTCTCACAAGAACTATATTGGTGATCCAAGTGGAATGATGAATGGGATAGATAATTCTTTCCTGTAGCATCTTTTCAACTTCGTTCAATATGGCTTCAGACACTTTCAGATTATAGTTCCTTAATTTTTTATGAAAGGGGGTAACACCAGGCTTTAAAGGGATTTGATGTTCAAAAAGGCCTCCTCTAAAATTCTTCAGGTCCTCATACCCCCAAGCGAAGACATCCATGTATCCTGTAAGTAACCTTATTAGGTCTTCTTTTTTAGATGAAGTACACGTCTGACCAATTGAAATCCATTTCGGATCATCTTGCTCTCCTATATCAATTTTGTCATATTCTTTGGCATTATGTATATGGGATATCTTCTCTTTAACAGTACTATCATCTTTTCTCCTAAAAAAATGTTCTAGAGATACAAGGCCCTTGGGGATTTTATTACCTTTCAATTGAATCACTCCATCACTACCTACAACATCTTCATAGGCTTCTTTGCAATCCTTGTTCGATCCTTCAAAATATACATTAGAAAAACCTGTGGCACATTCTAAGAAATCCCTGAGCTGGGAATCACTATCAAAGACCTACCAATACTCCACTTTATCAGGCACTTTTGGCTTGTAGATCATCTCAATTTGATATTTTCAAGTTTTAAAGTCAAGATGTGGCAACAATAATGAAGTTGATACCGCCAAGGCATCTTCTCTGGTGTTCTAATTTCTTGGTATAAATTCTATGGAAAAGGCCTTGAAGAAATCCAACTCATCCCATACCAAATTTTTGTAGTGCTTTAACCTCTCATTCTTGACAGAAAATTGTCCTTTTACCTGCTTCATGATTAACTCAGCATCACCTTTTACTATCAACTTCTTGACTCCCCTCATTTTTGCCTCTTCCAATCCCAAAAGTAAGGCTTTGTACTCTACAGTATTGTTAGTATTTTTGAAATCTAACTTGAAAGAAAGAGGAATACATTCTTTATTAGGAGGGAAAATGACTACCCCCACACCTGAGCCTGAATTGGAGCAGTTGTCGTCAACCTCCATCTTCCATATACCCTCTTCTTCCTGAGAAGAAGTTTCACCATCCTTTTCAAGATCGGCTAAAATGACATAGTTGCCACAATGACACTCCTCATACAAAATTTGAGCTTTTGGATTATTCGAGGGTACCATAGTATATTTATTTTTAGGCTTGAGTTCAAGTTTTACTTTCTTTTTACCTACTGGGATCATAGCCTCTGACCAGTCCATCTTAATGTCTCCTCCTAAATCCTTGTAGAAAGTTCTATTGAGCAGCATGCCATAGCTAGCTGGGATATTTGCCATCAGGATAGTCAACTTCAAACGTTTGTCAGGATATGTAGCAAGAACAACTTGGGCATTTTTTACTTGACCCATTAACGGTACTAGTTTCCCATCCATAGAATAACAATGGCCATAAGTTTTAGTTAGGGTGAGACTGATGGCTCTTGCAATAGGGATAGGCATGATGTTATCTGATGTGCCAAAGTCAATAATGCAATTACTGAGTTTCTGGTCATTTAGCAATAAGGAGATATAAAAGGGATTAGGCTTTTTTTCCTCTAGTTCACCTTCAATTGTATTAACAAAGGGAGATTCTTTGGGTGTCTGAGGAGTGTCTTGGGGCTTAAAGACAAGTGGTTCTTCAACTATGGTTGTCTCACCTATAAAAGGCTTATCTGGTTTGGGGTTTGAACTTGACTCCCCTTTAACATATTGGACCAGCTTGTCCAGCTCTTTGGGATTCATTTTAAAGTATTCTGTGGGGGAAATGGAGATTGTGCTTGTTTTATAGAATTCAACAAATTCAAATGAAGAAGAAGGAGTTGAACCATCTATTGGTAAGATCTTTACTTCAGGCCCCTTTGGACATGCAGGATTCTCTCCATTTCAAGCTTCTTTACACCTAGCATCAGCGTTAGCAGTAATTGAACCAGGGACAAACTTTTGCATTCTCTAATTTCTCGTTAGACCAGCATAGGAAGGATCCTACAAAGTTGCTAAAAAACTTCCACCTCTGTCGGAGCCTGGCTCATACTCTAGGTAAAAAGAACTAGATAGACCAATATCACGTGAGTCTTTCTCTTCTTTCAACTCTTCTATACTGATAGTATCTTTTGTTGCATTGATTTGGAGACACCTTAACCAATTAGGACAAGATTCTCCATCATGATCAGTTGTTAGATGAAAGGAATACATTGTTTCCCTTAATGAGGAAGAAAGAGGCTTAAGAATTGAAACAAAAATACTTAATGAGGAAGAAAGAGGCTTAAGAATTGAAACAAGTCAGAAGAGAGAGGAAAATTATTACAGCGGAGAGGATCACTTGGATAATAACATAGATATCCAAGAGGAAAAATTATGTCCATCAAGCCCCTCAAATAAGGAGCCCGATAGCCAAGCTAGAGTGGAGGAAGAGGATAGGATCGTTTCTGAGCATTTGTGCATGTTTGTAGTTAATGAACTCATGAATGAATTTATCAATGAAATTTGCGATGAGGAAGAACTACTGAGATAGAAGGAATTGTTGATCAAGGAAATTCTAGAAGGTGATGATCCAATAGAGAAAGAGGAAATGGAACAGTTTCTAGTAGAACTAGAAGAACAAGAATTAGACTATCAAGAATAGTTGGGGATAGTCATAACTCAACTAAGTAAAAATAACCCTAATTGTGCAAAAACAAATAAAAAGAGGGGAATAAAATCCCTATGAGAACTGAGAATGGGGGATGGATGTGCTCATGTTCAATCTAAATTAACCAATATCTTTAATGCAGGGAACGGGAAGATCCTTCCCAAGTCGTCATGAATGTCTTAAGTTCAAATGTTAGGGGTTTAAATGCCCCTAACAAGAAACGGGTCTTAAAACACTGCTTATCAAAAACAAAATCAGAACTCATTTTATTACAAGAAATAAAGCTAGATAGGAATGATCAAGAGGGTTTAAAAAAGAAGGTAGGAATTAGGGAGATCTAGGGATCTCCAGCTAGGGGAGCCTCAAGAGGTTTGGCTTTCATATGGGACCCAAGGTTTCTGACTATAGCATGTTTAGAAGATCATGGAAATTAGAGTTGTGGCTTAGTAAGTAGCTCCCAAATGGAGTTGAACATCAAGTTTAATGTGTATGGCCCTATTCAAAATATGGAGAAAATTAGAGTTTGGAAAGAGATTGAAGAAAAATTAATTATTTATAAAGGGGAGATTTAAATCATAGGAGGGGATTTTAATACTATAACCAAGCCATAAAAAAAATGGGGTGGAACTTAGAAACTCCCTAAAATAATAGTAGATTTTAACAAATGGGTTAATAGAAACAAACTAATAGATATCACCACTTCCAGAGATAGTTGCACTTGGAATAATAGGAGAAAAAGATTCAACTTTATTGTGGAGAACCTGGACATATTTCTTTTAAATGGGGATATGACAGAACTACCATTTACTCTAGAAGAAAAAGTGAAATCCATCTTAGGTTCATATTATTACCGAGTTGAATTACGCATATTAAAGGATAAAAAGCAAGATAATTGTCCTTTCAAATTTGAACAAATGTGGTTTACGGGTGAGGGATTTTTAAAGATGATAGAAAAATGGAGGAACAAAATTGTGTTATCTGGGTCTAAACTTTACAAGTGGTTAACAAACTAAAACTTACTAAGAAAAGGCTTAAGGTATGGAATTTTGAATACTTTGGGAATATCTTTGGAAACAAGGAAGAATTGGAAGTAGAATTGGAGAATCTAAACAAGGAGGTTATAGAGAAAGGGATGAATTTAGCCTTATCTTAAAGAGAGAAGTACCTAATGAAAGATTATGAAGATATCTTAACCAAAGAGGAATTGTTTTGGAGACAAAAATCAAGAGAAACATGGCTTGAAGTGGGGGATAGAAACACAATATTCTTTCACAATAGCACAAAACAACGTAGAATAACTAATAGAATCTCTTCCATTCAAAATAAGGATGGGAAAAATTATAAGGATGGGAAAAATTAGAGGACCCAGATGATATTGAAAAAGAGGAAATAAAGTACTTTGAATAAATATTCAATAATAATGGCAACCATAACCTAAGGGCACACAAAAGCATCATTACGAACATCCCAAAGCTTATATCCAAAGAACAAAATAAAACATTGTTGGGAAAATTTACCTTTGAGGAAGTAAGTATGTCCCTTAAGAAAATGAATCCAGATAAATCTCCAGGGATGGATGGGTATCCGACATGCTTTTTTCAAAAATGTTAGGACTTCCTAGGGATGGCGGCAATCGAGGCTTTAGAAGGAGGACAAAATTTGGGAAAACTCCTCAGGGAGGTGAATAATACATTTATCACACTTATCCTTAAAAAGGACAAATCAAAGACCTTTAATAAATATCATCCCATAGTTCTTTGCAATAATCTCCATAAATTATTTACTAAGACTACAACAATGAGAATCAAAAAACTTCTCCCAAACCTGATTAGTGAGGAACAAACAGGGTTTGTACAGGGCAAATATATCTTCGATGGAGTAATTATCACCCAAGAAGTCATTCATACCGTTCAAAACAACAAAGAGCCTAGTGTGTTAATTAAGCTAGATATTAAAAAGGCATATAATAAAGTGGATTGGGGCTTTTTGAGGAAATTCCTTGAAGCAAAACAATGGGTAAATGTGATCTTTGAATGCATATCCTCCCTTAAGTTATCCATACTTGTAATACCTCTCCTATGGTGATACTTAGACTTTTCTGATTTGGACATTTTATTATTATTATGGTCAAGACTATACATTTACATTTATGTTTTGTGGATGATTTCATGATGAATATGCTCATTTATGGTTAGTAATTACATGTTTATGAGATTAGAAAATTATCTATTTTTATATGTTTATGGATCTAACCCAATTATTTGAATCTAACCACTATCATGATGTTTTATGTTTCATGGATGTGTCTGATGTGTTTTTCATGACTCCAGGATGAAGTTGTAGTTACTCACTTAGTTGAGGTCCACACGATGTATCGATCCTAGTCATCTACTTGCATATATTTGATTTGTATCTCCATATGTATATATATGTATCTCTTCTTGGTGATGCAGGATTGTAGGTACAGGGTATCATCTCCACCTGGCTTCATAGGTCTGAGCGATCCCTCAAAATCCTCAATAGTTGTTGTTGTTACGGAGGTATCACCAGGTCCACAGGAAGAAACTTCACCTTTGATCCTTTTATCCTTAGGTGGGAAGTGTCGAGTCAGTCCCTTGTGTGAATGTCTTATGTGGTTTTGTAGTTGATGGAATTGTGGATCTTGTAGCTAGTTCTTGCCTTCGTGATATGTTCAATTCTATTAGTAGATCATGGATGTAGATTATTGTTCATTTGAGGGAATGATTTAGTAGCATATCTCATTAGGAGTGATTTTGAGTGCAATTAAATCATGTGGTTTTAATACCCATGATGAGGATTAATTTTATGGTATTTTAATGTCTAAGGAAATATTAATTAAAAAAAAGGTTTTAAATAATAGTGGTAAAATTCTAACCTATGTTAGTGGCTACTTAATATATATATATATATATATATATATATATTAGAATGGGGATTAAGGTATGAATAAACAATATATTTTATAATAATGTTATTCTAATGTTTAACATTAATAATAATGTACCTTATTTATGGTATTATTTTATAATACTAATAACGACAAAGAGTCTATAGCAATAAAAATAATAATATGTTTTATAATAATAATATTATGCTTGTAATAATATTTATAATAATAATTACATAGGCATATGGGTGCACACATATGCATATGCATACATATATTTATGTATAATTATTACCATGTAATTATTTATTATATTAATAAATAAATAGATCAACTAGTGGTATGGTAAATAGGATTATCCTATTACCATAGTTAAATAATTTAATAAATTGTTTTAAGATTATAATATTTATTTTAATATCCTTAAATTTAGGGACTTAGATTATAGTTTATTTATTCCTTTACGGGAATGAGTTTTCAAAACCATCTCATTAACGGATGGATAGTTGAGATGGTTGCACCAGTTGGATTACCTGTGCAACCACCTCCTCCATTCTATTTACAGGAAAGATTTCCTGTGTAAAAGGAGTTGGGAGAAGAGGATTATTATTATTATTGTAGAAAATTTATATTTTTAAAGAGAGAAGTCTCGTATTCTGTGAGTTTGGCATTTGGATTGTTACGGGTAAAGGCTGGAAGATTGCAAGCAAAGGGATTCAAAGGAGTGTTGGAAACATTGGAGAGGATTTGATCTTCCTTCTTCTCCAACTGGTCTTCGCAGGACTCCAGGTTGGAATCCATCCTAAGAAGTAGATTTATTTTATAGAATGAATGTAAAATTTAGATTTCTTGAAAAGTTTTTGTATATTGTACTATGGTTGCAAAATATATATATGCATTATTGTAGTATTATTATCTTGTGTAATAGTATTGCAGAGTGTTTGTGTGTGCATTAATATTATTATTTTGTGTAATATTATTGCAGAGTGTTTGTGTGTGCATTAAATTTATTATTTTGTGTAATATTATTGCAGAATGTCTGTGTGTGCATTAATGTATTATTATTATATTGTGTATTACTTTTACGGAATGTTAATACACTAATATACCATGTAATAACGTATTAAGGTATTCTGTAATAATGTATTATTACAGAATATTGATACAATATTGCATCATTGCTAGTTATATATATTATTGCTGGTCATATACATATATACTAATGTGCAATGCCAGCCATTCAATGTTCATGCTATGGGATTGTTTTATGTTTCCGTTTGTACAAATTACAAGTTGCAAAACATTTATGCAAATAGGCCATTAAAGTTTAGGACATATATTATTGTTGTATTCTCCAGCCATCTCAACCGTTTATAGAAAGCTAGCCGTTTATAATACACTGTCATTTCAATATAAACAAGATAACATTCCGTGAGGCTAGGCAGGCTGTTGTAGAAGTTTATCAGGAATGAATATCTCTGTCGTTTGGCCAAATAATATTTTCTGCCTACGCTGTTTACGCGCGTTTAGTTGCTGCGTGTATATTAGGGTTAGGGTGGAAGAATTTTAATAGTAAAACCGAAGTAAAAATTTTAGATGAACTAGCACAATAATTATACTTTCACTTTATACAAGTATAACATTTCTTATACTTTAAGTTATACTTGTATAAAGGGATTAGGTACCCTTTGAATCCATTGGAATAGGTTTCAGGTTCCTAGGAGTTAAGTTGTAACTTTTAATTTTTAGATTTTTAATTAAATCAGACTTAGTCAATTTTCAGGATTAGCCAAGTTTTAGGTTTAGAAAGAAATTTTGTATAAACCTGAAGATTGTTCATTCCTTGTTTAGTGGAGATTATGTTCAGTACATTTAGATGCCTTTATTGAGATAGAATGTTTGTAAGGAGTGGTTTAGGGTTTAGAGTCTTCTAAGAGGATCTAGACATTCTAAACATTCTTAAACGTACCTAATTTCTCTAAACATACATAACTATCCTATTATTTTCAGTTCTTTGTAGTAGTTCTCAAATGCGTTTATAATATGCTTTTACTATGTGTATGATGTGATTGTGATATGTGGTTTGAGGGTAGAAAACCTAATGACACCTAGTGAGTGGCTCTCAGTGCAGGGCCGGGGCCCTAAGTGGATAGAACCAAGATAACAGACTGAAGAGTTATTTAACAAGTAAAAACCTAATTAAACTTATGGGAATGGGTTAAAACATTAAAAAGATTAAATATGCCTCGCCCATGCCATTAGCGCTAGTAAAGGCTATGGATGGGAGTGGGAGAAGGTACCTATGCATAGGTACGATCGAATGATGCTTGTCAGTATGAAAGGCATTCGATCCCACATGTGCCTACTTGGGGGTCGGGGCCCAGAGTGGCTAGTACCAGGATGACCCAAGGGTTGAGGGCTATGCGATGACACTCACTTAGGTTGTTGCTTAGAGTTTCTACCAAGCCTTAGAACCTTTTGGGAAAGATCTATACTTTGACTCTCTTTTCATTTGCTATTTTGGGAAAGATTACCCAACCCTAGGTTTGGCCTAGCTATTCCTTCTTTGTGGACCTTGGTGTTTATCTCCTAGCACGGGGGAGTGGGCCTTATAGGTATCCACATGGTTGGGTGGTAAAAATTTTTATCAAGGTATCTTTTACAGATACAGTGCTTGAAGATTCATGCTTGCTTATGTACCAGTTTTGAAGAATGAAGGCCTTGTGATTATATTTCATGATGCAAAATCTTGTTACCTCTCATGAGGAGTTGAATGCAATGCAATCAGTAATGTATTTCAAAATGATGTATTTGGAATGGGTAGACTTAGGAAGAAGGGAAAAGGGAAATGTGAACTTTATGTTTAAGATGTATGTTGGGAAAGAAAGAAAGATTTTGAAAAATTCCAAGTTATGTAGTATGTTTTCATTATTGTTGTTTAAGTGAAGCTTTTGAAAAATAAAATGTAGTATATTTGTAATGTATCAAATGAGTTAGATAAATTCTATTTGATTTAAAAGTTATGATGTTCATAAAAGATTCTTAGGAATATAGATGGTGTTAAGAAGGGAAAAAATTGAAATGAAAGTACTTTGTATTTCATAAAGAATCTTCTAATGACATGATGTAATTTTCTTGAGAAGTTATCTTGTTGTTAGTTTAATTATGGACTTAAATGAATCATGGATTTAATAAGAAGGGAACCTAGGAGGAATCTAAGTTTAAGTTTTGATTACATAACTCTTTTCAAAGTTCAAAATTTTTGATAAATTTTTACTTAGGTTCTCTTCCCTGGTTCCCTTGCAGGGCATGACAATACTAGTAAATGGATTTTCCAAAGGATTTTTTGGTATAAGTAGGGGACTTAGACAGGGGGATTCGATATCCCCTTTTCTTTTCATATTAATGACATAAGCATTAGGAAGATCAATAAACAATGTCAGGTATGAGAAGACTATTAAAGGAATAAGGATCACTAGTGACCTGGATCTGACAACCTACCAACAGTTTATTGATGACACTATGCTTTATGGACTGTTGGCGAACAAATTTTTCTTCCTCTTCTTAAATGAAAATAAATGGTAACTCTATGCCTCTAAAGACAAACAATTCATCAAGAGTTGGGTAAGCATTATAAATTGCTTCCCTCTAAATTTTTGAGGTTCAGCTTCCTCGTAGGATATTCAATGAATTATTAACAAAAGGTAAATTAATACACCTTTGACTAAAAAGTGTAGAAGGACCACTCGAATACTCTTGGGTATTGAGGTGATTTACATAATCAACATGTAATTAAATTTAACTATGAAAAAAATTGAGATCTACTAATTACTTCTAAAACAAATAACCTATAAAATAACTGAAGAAGGAAAAACTAGAAAGAAACTGAAAGTGACTAAATATAAATAATACATGCATAGATTAAAATGTACAAACTTTCAAAGTAATCAATACATTCCATATTTTGATTCAAAGATCTAAACCATACCATGCATCTATATATTCACATATGGATCAAATCAAAGTCTAATAAAAAATTATTCACCAGCTGTTTTAGAACTTAAAAATACTATGCTAACTATCTACTTCAAAAAGAAACTATCTATTTTTATATCTGTATTTTCTAACCCTTTCACTGTTTAATGCTCTAGCATTAATAGTTTTAGGTCCGAGAGAGCCTCCAGAAAAACTCGGCCTCTCGGACACCAAAAAAATTGTTTAAAACCAGTTACTCAACTAAAAATAGAGTTTCATAACAAGTGTCTTTTAAAACATAAAGAAAGGTAAATGTTGTCCTGAAAACTACTAACTCCCTCAGGGGCCTTCTGACAGGGTGGTCTGTACGCGCTTCCAAGATCGGAACATGTTCACCAATTCCTGGGCTAGCTGGAAGTGTAGATTCTTCAAACCTGTTAGCTTCACCTGAGTCGCATTCTTTTCCCATCTTAACTACCTGATTCTCTCTGCCTGCTTAGGTAACTGACCTCTGTTCAGTAGCAACATAGATTCCACATTTACAATTATGGTGAAATCTTGAACTGTTGGCGCTTCATTTTCTTTGAGAGAATTCATGGTGTCTGTAAAGACTTTAACCATGGCATCTACATCCCTATTACCTTCATCAATTTGGAAAATACTTGAGGTATTCACTATCTTAATGTCTTTAAGGGCATTCGCATGCATATCCGGCACCTCTTTCTCTATTGCTTTGGCTTGAGAGATCGTAGCTTTAAACATTGTATTTTCCATCCAAAGTTCTATTTTAGGATGAGCAGAATACATGGATCTACTAGCTTCATCGGATTCTCTGCTAAGAACTAAGTCACACCATAGTTTTCTATTTCTTGAACTTGTATGATGATCGCTATGCATTTCTCTTCCTCCATTTCCTAGCTTGGAACTAGGGTTTGAATCTCATCGAGTAATCCTTCTCCATCTAAGCAAGTAGATATAAAATCACAGATAAAAGCACTCCCTTTAGTGATAACATTGTTTATCTAAGACTTCACGACCTCCATCCAAACCCTCCCCTGTTGCATCTATTTCACTAGCCTTTGGCTTTCAACTGAATTGGGATCAAAATCTTGTGAAGATTGGGCCAGTGGCAGTACTCCATCATCAGTGAGTGAGGAAAGAAACTCGGCCATGGTAGATACCAGTTGCTTTAACTCACATTTCTCCCTTCCATATTTTTGTGACTGCCCGAGCATATGATCAACTAAAAATTTAAATAGATGATCTCTAAAAATCCCTATTTAGAACACCAAGCTCCATTTTAGTGATCTCAAAATCTTCAGCTTCTGGTTCCTGAATTCCCTCTTTAGGCCTGAAGGTGGCTATTTCTGCAGTCACCTTTCCAGTAGATGGATCAGTAGATAGCCTTGCATACTCTTCATTCTTTTTGCTTTGGGGGTCCGGGTAGCATATTTGGTGATGATCTCCTTCATAGGAAGTGAAATGGGCTTGTAACTCTTTCTCTTATTCACTGATTCAGTTAGCCAGGGAGGAACTGAACCAGTGACTATCTGATTGTCAGGAGTTTTTACAGGAGTATTCTCAGCCTAAGGTACATCCATGCTACTGGTAAGGATTTATTGAACCTTTTCTTGTTGATCCATTGGAAAGGAAATGTCATCATTGTTAATCTCAATATCCAGGTAGTCAGGTCCTAAGGATGCCATCTGACAACACCTTTCTGATCTTTTTCTAGGCCTCGATCTGGGTGTGGTAAGATGTCCGTTGGAAACCACCTTTTTCTTAGGGGACGTAACTTTACCTACATTTGGAACCATAGGAGATACATTAGATAGGTCATGTTTCACATTTTTTAAGGTTGATCCCACACTATGCTTTTCAAGAGGGGGGTTCTTAGCTCCTTTCTTTTTCTTTTTTGGTAACCAAGTTTCTGTGACCCCAAAAATGGTTCCGGCCCTCAACTTTATATCATCTTCTTCTTTCCTATTCCAATCTATGGTCAGGGGACTCCTTGCTTCTACATTGCTAGCATCTGAACCTATGGCTTTAGAACTATCCTCTTCTACACCCTTACTATCAAACTTTAATTGCAATAGTTTGATATGTGGAATTACAAGTCTGGAGTGATCTCATTTTCAGATTGCCTCTTTGTCACCGAGATCTTCCCATAGGTCCTCAAGGTGTGAACTGGGTGAAGGATAATTACTTAGGCTTAGAACTTGTCTAGCAAAGCCCTTATTGTCAAAACCCCTTCTTAACTCATAGATTTACAAATGAAAACTCAACAGGTTGCTTCCTATCACCGAAGTGTCTATCATATTGTTACAGGCCAAGTTGCCAATTTTAACTAGGAACATAGAAGGCCACCTTT
>BSBK01000417.1:0-57500 GCA_027943335.1 Chamaecyparis obtusa
GATATTTATAGAGAGTTTTGACAAATTTTTGAAGTCATTTTGTCAAAAATGTAAAAGTTGCATAAAAAGTTGTAAAATGCAACATTGAGAAAGTTGCTAACATTACAAAAATGATGTAAAAAGGTAGATGGTTGGTCTTGGGGGTAGTTAGAAAGGTTTATAACTGTCAAATGGATATAAATACCATTTTAAGGTTGAACCAAATCAGATTGGAGAGGAAGAAATATTTTGATACATTTTTGGTGCATTCTATTGTTGTTGTTTTGATCATTTTTTCAATTTTAGTGTTGGTTCTAGGCCTTGTACGGACATGTACAGCCTGGAAACCCTATAATATAGTAATGGATAGATATAATGATGAATCCTCTTTCTCATTCTTTTGGTTTGATTCAAGTTTATAAAGAAATGAATAAGTTATGCATGTTTTGGTGGAAGTTGTTATTTGCAGATTCAAGATCTCCCGAGAACAGGTGTGTTGCACTATTTGGTATGGACACATATGAAAGAGATAAGAACTATAATAATATTAATTGGAAATATATATTAATTAAATTTCATTTCCTTTTGGTTTGAGTCATTTTTATTCAAATTTGTGAAAGTTATGTGCATTTGAGTGGAAACTATTTTTTAAAGGTCTGCATTGGAGTTATAGGTAGTGATTGGTGCTTGTAGAATTATTTATTAATGGGAAAAAGTAAATGGATTAAATATTTGGAAACTAGATTCACCAATAGTTACTTTTGAATTGGTTTGGTTTCATTTGGATTCATTTGGAGAAAGTTATGAGATTCCCAAGGCAGGGTTTTGTGTTTTAATTCTGAATTATGAAAGGGATATGGATCAGAATTTTTAGTCTGAAACAATAATTGTTTGAGGAATCAAATAGGGTCATAAGACCTTAAAATTTTGTGAGTGATATATATTTTAGTTATCTACAAACTTTTTTCTTTCTATAAATTTTGGTTTGGAGCTTTAGTGGGTCAAATAACTCAATCTTTGAAAACTATAAAACTTGGGACAGTATTGAAGTTGTTTGTTAAAGGAAGCAAACTAGTATTTTGTTGTTGATTGATCTTGTGAAAGAAGATAGTATTTTCCTCTTTTAAATTATTTGAATGATTAAATTTTGAATGGATTAGATAGATCTTAGAAGATTTAAATGGTTTGCATGATGCTTTGCATCAAGAGAGAGAGAGAGAGAGAGAGAGAGAGAGAGAGAGAGGAGAGAGAGAGAGAGAGAGAGAGAGAGAGAGGGTGATGAGAGAGAGAGGAGAGAAGGGAAAGAGAGATACAGAAGGTCAGAGTGAGAAGGTTAGAGAGAGTGATAAGGGGGAGAGAGGGAGAGAGAGTATGGGGGATGGAGAGAGACAAAGAGCTCTCTCTCTCTCTCTCTCTCTCTCTCTCTCTCTCTCTCTCTCCCTTTATCTCTCTCTCTTCCTCCCACTTTGAATATTTCTCATCACTATGTGAATCTATATCATACATAGGGTGTAAATTTATGATTTTCATTGTGCGAGCGTGCTATGAAAATCATAAATTTACATAGTGTGCATGCCTATAGGGCGTGCGTGCTTTAGGACATGCGCGCTTTCTAAAGGATTTGAATTTACCAATCCTAAGGCTTGGATTTGCCTTGGAGATCAAACCCAAAGGCTTGGATGATTGAAATAGGCCTGAGACATGTTTTCCAGCAGACATACAAAAAAATGACATCTTTTTTTGTGTGCTCCTCGTCAGGTTTACTCGTGGCTCAAGAACGTAAAAATCAAATGACGTGATATTGTAGATCTCTCTGTTAGCTATCTAAGCATATAATTTATTTTGAATTCTGATTATGTTAAGTTTTCAACTCTAATTTCTTTTCTGTGTATGTCTATTTTTTGTAAAAAACCAACATGGAGTATTTTGGCATAGATTTTGGCTTGTTCATCGAATTTTGCAATAAGTTTCATTTTTAGAAATTAGACTCCATTCTACACACTTTAAAAAAAAAGAAAATTTAATTTTTTATTAGTTTTAAATGATTTCTAGGGGGAGCACACAAAAATTCCATGTTTTCAGGATGTGTGCACGTCGTAAATTCATCAAAAATTATACGTTCATCAAAAAGTTACTAAAAAAATTTGGGATAAACTATGTGGTGTTAGCTAACTTCTCACTAAAGCGATTAAAAAAACTCAAAAAAAAGGTTAACATTTTAGGGGGAGCACACCAAATGCTATGTTATGTTTTTGGACAAAAAATGGGACCACTTTTTGTGCTCCCCCTTTTTGAGGGCCTTAATCTGCACCATTTTCAAAATAAGTTATTAGTTTAGGAACTAGATTCAGCATATTACAACTCTTGTTTTTGTCGCATCTTAAAATTTTGAGTCTAACTATCTTCAATTTCTTGTTGAAGTTCAGAGTTTGCTGATTTCAGGAAAAAAGTGGCATCTTATACCCCCTTTTTGGTCCCCATCTTTGTGCACTTACCCTAGAGTTCAAGTGGAATGAAATATACCATGTGGATTTCAAGGTGGTTTAGGTGAGAAAAAAATCAAATTTTCAACAAAATATAATTTATAAAACCTATCTTATTATTAACCCACTCCAAGATGGGTGTGAAAAGAAGGAAAGCAAATAATAAATGGTTTTCTATAGGGTGTATTGAATCATTCTTGTCGATCTATGAGAAGAATTATCTCCTTGCCTTTATGTAGATTGTGGAGGATCCTCACCAAAGGGGGTTCAGTTCCTACATATGAAATCCATTTATCCAATGTTAGCTTACATCTTACATGAAGGTCAATCATAATCAGATTTACATAAGTCACATGATACATATACTAAAGATTGCATAGTATAAAATAAACAATTAAGCACAGGTAAAAGTAAGTTATTTATTGATTAGAATCGGGTACATATAACTAAATACAATATGACATGGTAGTAATGAATAACCCACCCCTAAAGACCAGGATATGGTACTTTTTCAATGTAGAAAGTGGAAACTTGGTATGGGTCAATCCAGATCTACTGGGTCCACTAGAACATCATGAGATAGAGCTTGTGTTATGGCTATGATAAGGATCACACATGTGTCTATGGTAGGACATAGCATATATGATCCATTGGAAATAATTTTTCAAATAGAAATAGTAGGATACCATCTTTCTATTCTAAAGCCTTTTTATCCAAAGGTGATCAATTTCATTTCTCTCTTCTCTGGAATCAAGGGTGTAGGTGTTTCTTTCTTTGTCTCGATATACCACTCATTCCGATATACCCAAACAATGTAAAGAAACCCTCTACAGCCTTGATTTTATTGAAGATAAAGGACATTTATCCCCTTTTGATAAAAAGGATAATTGATCCTTGGAACAGTTTCCATGATCTGTTCAGCCATCAAACTCCTATCTTCCATATCTCCTTGCATCAATGTTATGACTGATTCAAAAGAAAAAATTGTGTTTCCTTGTGGGACAAGTATAGGAATTCACTGATTCATTCATGGAAGTTGTGCAAAATAGACTCCTTTTAGGTCTCTAAAGCCAAACACCACTTCCACACTCATGAACAATTTAGACAACCACTTATGAGGCAAAAAAATTGAAACTACAAAAGCTTGGTGAAGGTATGTCCTAGAATTAGGACTGTGACATCGATGGATTCAATGGTACTTTTCCCTCCTATGAATCAATTTTAATAAAGGTTCCAAGATAAAAAAAAATGACCGTCACCAAATAGACCCTAACATTCATTAATTGAATGCTTAAGGTAGATTGACATGTTATGGAATGAATTAGACCGTGACTATGATTCAAACTTAAGACAAGACATTCACTACCTTGAGACTTAATGACCTATGTAAATAAAATTACCATTAATTTGATTTGGTTCCAAGGGACCCTAACCAGCTTAAAGATGTATGAAAAATATATGTATCCTTGTTTCAATACCTAACAATCATTTTTTAACTGATTCCATGTGCTTGCTGTAGTAACAAAGGTAACTTGGATCAGTTAATTCATTTTGAAAAGAAGCCAACATATATAGGTCCCAATCACTTTTTTTTTGTTACACTAGAACTTCTTCCCCTCCAACATGAGCATACATCAATTAAAATAGAGAAATTACATAAAAATATTGTATACAATAAAAGTAAGGTTTATCTACATATTCCATTATTATGTTCTATTATTATAGTCTAGTTACAATTTTTTTATCATGCCAAAAGATTGAATCACTAAAATGAATCTTATTGGTTTTGATGAAGGAATGAATGCACTCCATTTTGGTTTTAGTTCCATTTAACTTCATTCTATATTGAGCAAGATATTCTAATTTTGGTGTAACTGACAAAACCCCGACTTAGGGTAACTGATAGCTTTACAAAATGTAGAGTCTATTTGTTTTATGTTCACCCAACCCTCTATTTTGGTAGGATGATGGGAGAGGGAATTTATTTTATTCCTCTAAGATTGTAAGACACCATACTCGAGTTCAAACATGCTTTTTATTTGGGAAATACCTTAAATGTTGTCTTAGACTATATAGTGCAATGATATGTTGATGGATCTGAACAATGAAATAGTTTGGAAGGGGAGTTAATCATTTGGAGAGGTGTAATGGTGAGTCTTGAATGTGTTCAATAGGATAGGATTAAAGTAAATCATTTCTTTTGATTTTATTGGTGACTCTCTCAGAACAAAGACATGACAATAAATGTTGAGAGTATAAATAATTAGAACATTTATGGCAATGGGAGTTAGGGATCTAAGGTATAAGGGTGGAATCAGACAATGGTTTATCATAATGTGTAGAAAGAGACAGTCACAGTCTAATATTAGTCAATACAACAAGAGAGTTTGAGAGTAATTATTTAGGTTCATTAAAGTTTTAAGAACTCTTAGAGGCATGGGAATGTCTAGGGGCAGAATGGAAGTATGGTTGTTTGATTTCACTTAGTGTGTTGTGGAGAAAGAGGAACTTTAGTTGGAGTATTTTTGGAGTATGGTTGTCATAGGGAATAGTATGAAGAAGAATGTGACTAGTCACAAAGAGGAATGTAATCAAAGTTTGAAATGGGATAGAGAAGAGTTGTTTATTTAGACAAGTTGAGTACTTGGATAAGGTTGTATAGGATTTGAGGATTTTAGTGTATTGGTGGCCTAATACAAATAAGCCTAACCCTTGGAGTTACTTGGAGAGATAAGATTTTTTTGATCAGAGGTATTGTGATTAGAGTTGGGATATTGTGAGATTGTGATAAGTTTGAGGATCTTGGAGGGTAATTCTATTGTTGAGTGGATTGTGAATGGTGTGATGTCCCTTAACCATAAATTACAATAGAGAAATGAGTATGCTTGACTAGTTTTTACTATCACTAGGGTATGGAGTGAAGTATACAAGTTGTGTGATAGAATGGAGATACATCAAAGAATAAACAACCCATGGTAGTATCCTTGAAGAAAAATGGTTTCATGGATTGCAATGATTGTAGGACATGTAGAAAATGGATTTTTTAAAAGTATTTACAAAATACAAAGCATAAATAAATCCCAATTTAAAAACCTTTGCAATAATCCTTCCTTCATGTGATAAAATGAGATCCTTGGAATAGTATATGTATGTGTATGGACATCCATCAATGCAAAATGGAAGGTGAATTTTTTTCAGATACCATGCTTTGAATTCTCTTGTAGATATGCATGCAAAATGTGGAAGCACAAATAAAGCATGTGAACTTTTTGAAAAAATGCCTCAAAGAGATGTCATCGTACAAAATACAATTGGTAGGTATAAAACCAAATTATTTTCTAGTCTCCTCCATGCATGTGTCAAAATAGGGGCTTCAAAATAGATTATGGATAAGCATTAAAGAATGGTGGTACAATGATGCAAATGAATCAATGGTCAAATTAGAAAACTCAATCTCCTGGCCTTGTAGACCCAATGGTTCATTTACAATTCAAGGATCTTACTCACATCAAACTTCTAATTGGGTTACTCCAATGGGTACATGACTTGAACAAAAAAGGGCAACATGCTCTTCAAGGAAAAACACAAAATGATCTCAAACTTACAAGGGTTGTAAGATATTGAACAACTTGAATTTATGGCAAAACAACCATAAGATTGTCATTGTAATAGAATTTAGATACTTATGACTATGATTATGCAATCATTCATTAGAAAATGATGAAGAGCCTCAATCCAAGGTTCTTGGTAGAATATTTGGGTTCTTTATAGTCTCATACTATTATGTTTTTCCTTTGGAAACTCTTATACAAGACATTTGGAATATTTGGGTCCTTTTGGTTTAACTAAGAACAAAATGTAACTCATTTTTAACAAATTGTCACAATTGCACAATAAGGTCCTAGATTGGTCAAAATGGTCAAATTATGAAAATATGCCCATGGAAGGGTAAGAATGTTGTAAGTGGTCATTTCTAGTCCATTTCTAGGCCTCCCAATTGAAGCTCACCCATGGAGAATATTCAAGAATAAAATATACACGATTCTGTCAAACAAGAAAAGAAAAGTAAATTGTTTGTTAAATAGTGTTTGAATTGAAAAGCTTTCTTAAGCCAAAATTTGCATCTATTAAAAAACGTAATTGAAACCAAGGCATTTTTGTTTATCATGGAATTTTTTGAAACCCTAATCCTGATTTATCATCCAAATGTGATGCATTTTTTTTTATTATGGAACATTTAATCTTTTATAGAAGATCACAATAACAAAGATATCATTTCCATATTATAGAATATTTTTCTACAATTCCAAGTGAACATATATAAACATAGAGATATTCATTCTTTTGCAAAGAAGAATCCACATACCAAAACACATAACAAAGCTAGAAAAGTCAACCCCTCACGACATAGAGGTGACAATGAAAATGCGGGGGTTTCCATGGCGGCAAAACTCCAGTAAAAGAGAAAATGTGCCATGAGAAACAAAAAACAACAATAAACATCAATATTTTATTGTAAACCCTCCTTCAAATCCACTTATCTCTACCCTCGACCCAAAAAGGGGTATTTATGGACCTAAAAACTATCTTTAATTGTCTTCAACTAATTCTTGACCGATTTGACCAATTTTGGCTTCTTAGGCCAAATGACAAAGAGCGGCATGAGGAAGAGATTTGTGTGTTGAGGAAAGAGTATTATGTACCTAGGATGGGGTATAGAATGGGACAAGAGTGGCATAAGGAATAGATTTTTGTGTTGAGGAAAGGGAATGAGTGAACCCTTGTAATGTTATTGTGTTAAGATGATTGGGTAAGTGCACCAAGATGGTGTGCAAAAAGGGGGGTATAAGTGGCCACTTTTTTTTTTCTGAAATCAGGCAAACTTGAACATGAAAGAGAAATTGGAGGGTCTTGCACTCAAAATTAGATGTGTAAGGAATAAGAATTGTAGTACTCTGAATCTAGTTTCTAAGCTACTAAATTTTTTTTTAAATGGATAATATTAAGAGTGTCAAAACCTCTATGCACAAAAAGTTGTTCATGATTTTTTCAAAAAAATATAACATAGTTGTTTCCGTGCACTCAAAAAAAGATATAGTTAGATTTAATATTTTGAAAAATCATTTGGTAGGATTGTAGGTAAGACTAATATCTAGAAGTTGTGTATTTTTCCATAATTTATGTTGAGTACTTTTTTTTATGATTTTTTGAAGTGACCGCATCTTGTGAATATTGTACCATTTGTGTGCTGAGCATAACTTGCATCAAAATAATAAAAAATGAAATCTTCTTTTTTTTAAAGTGTAGAAAAGTAATATGTAATTTATTTTGTAATTGGTTGAGTAGATTAAAAACTATTAAAAAAATGGTATACATATGTCTGTGAGGCCTGTCAAGACACTGATAAACAAAATTAAATTTCACTATTTCCATTTTGTCCAAAAATTGAAAAATTTATATGGTTAGAAAGATGAGAAGATGCGTAAGATTATGGTGGTAATTTTAGAGATACCCTCTTGATCATTTGTAAACATAATGAGGATGAAATTGAGAATTCATGTTGGAAGATGAAAAAATGTGTAAAGAGACTAAAATGGAGGGAAAATGGGCTTTGAAGCTTGAAGATCATTTACTAACCCTTTTTCCAAGCCTAAAATGCATACAGGTTTTTGTGTGCATCATAACCCGCTCGGGTTTTGAAAAGTAAAAAGTACATTTCAAAATTTTCAAAACCTGTACGTGTTTTGTAGATGTAAAGAAATGCAATTTATGTTTTACAGAACATGTATGGGTTATGAATACATCAAAACACATGGTACTAAATTAAGAATACACTAAATTTATGTATAGACTTATGTATATAATATATGTCTATGTTTGTATATATGCATATCTATAGTTTTATATACATTTAAATGTGTGCCTCTTCTCATTTCCTTCTCTCTCTCTCTCTCTCTCTCTCTCTCTCTCTCTCTCTCTCTCTCTCTCTCTCTCTCCTTATTGGGTTCCTATTTTAAAGAACCCATACAGGTTATGGAGAAGTAGAGTTGAACCTCTAATTTTTCATAACCTATACGAGTTATGAGGAAAATGTTAACATTGGTTTTAGGTTTCCATAACCCGTACATGTTATGATAAAATCTATATAATAAATTTCCAATTGCCTAGAAACTAGCACTACAAGTTTTTTGGAGGTCCCACTACACTGTTTGGCATCAGTTTTCAGGATAGTAATAGTTAGGTTTGCATACTTTTGTCAATTTTTTTTGAAATGATTGATTTTTTAATTTTTTGTTTTGTTACTTTAGATTATAATAAAATGATGCTCATTTTTTGTTTTTATTTCTATTTGATTATGGATTTTCATCATGATGTTATGTACATAGGACAATAAATATTAATTTAATGGAAACGAACAAGAGAGGAACAAATGAACAACGAGAAGTAGAAAAGATAAGACAAAGGGAGCGTATGAGGAGATTATGTAGAGGTATGTCATCTAATGCACCTAATGACAGTGATGAACATGCAACAATCTAAATCAAAATGATCAACATGTACCAATTGAAATGCACGTGACAAATGCACCTAATTAATGCAATGACCATAGTCCATTTCAAATCAATGTGCTAAATGAAAATAATGAATTTGAAGAATATACACCACTTCAATTTGATGAGATTAATGCACCTAATGAAAACCAACAAAATGCACGTATCTTAACACCTCCTAGAATAATTCATAGAAAATCAAAGTTTCTAATTAACATTGATGAAAATATTGTGAGGCCAACGCATGATAAATTTTTTGAAAGAACTTGTAGAAGAACGGTTAAAATAATTTGGAATTACTATTTTGAAAATTTAAACCAAAGTGGAAGATGCCAATTAGTTGTTGAAATAATTAAAAATCTAAAATTTAGAGAGACAATGAAAATTTTGGGGTTAAGAACAACCAAAAATAGTAGTGAAAGAACTATTATGAGAAATATATTTTATGCATACCAAGCCATTGGTTTGAAAAAATGTACAAAAGATGCTAATGTTACTTGGTGTGTCCTCACATCAACCGTAATAGAAAAGGAAATGAAAAAATCTCATTTAATAAGAAAAATAAGAAAGTCATTAAGGATATGTAGAACAACATTGTGCAATGCCTTAGAGAGGTGAGAGAAAATTGGGGATCCTAACAATAATTCTCTTTGGGCATTCTCGGGTAGACTCCCACGCAAGGACAAGGTTGTTGTTGATGCACTAAGAATGTTAATTGATAAATTTTGGCATGACAACACAAGGGTTTAACCCAACCAAATAGATGTTGAACTAGAAGGCGCATTGGACTCATAAACCATGGACCACATCCAAAAGACTATTTAGACGTTACTCAAACATAATTTTATGAAAGGTTTCTTCAAAGATTTCCTCAGATTAAAATTAGCCATAGATTATTTGATATGACAAAATCATTTTATGTTAAGATTAATCATGCACATACTATGTGTTGTTGTAGGTTCCATGTTGAATTTTCCATACTTTATGATATTTATCATTATATATGTTTTACTTTGCACACTAATGATGTTTTGCAGGAATGTGATCTATAAGAACCTCCTAAGTCATTGAGAGAATTTATTTCATGTACTATGTAGAACGGATGATAGGTGCATTTACTATAAGATGATATGTTTGAAAGGATTTTTTCCTACATGTGGTAGTTTGCAACAATTGCCTAGATGCCTACATCTAGATAGCACATATGAAATTGGTAAGACACAAGATTCTATTGGAAAATACAAGTCAGTCACATATGGTGTTAAATATGGAAAAGAATTAAAGAGGTGTGAGTTAGTGAAAAGGGATATATGCGTAGCTAATTTTATGAAAACGTTTCAAGAGAAACTAGTTTATGAGTACATAGGTCACACACGTAGATCTAGGTGGTTAGATGAGAAATTAAAGTTATGTAAGGAAACTTTCCCCTTTGGTAAGTAATATTGTGTATGTCATTAATTTTTCTGAGAATTATACACTGAAACCTCAAAATGAAGTGCAACCTATGTATTATCACTCTACACAAGTTACTATTTTTGTACACATAGCATTCATGCATGCACATGATAGCACATAGGAGGAAAGAAAGGTTATAAGAGAGTATCACTTATATATTAGTGATGATTGTACTCATTCCTTAGAGTTTGTGCAAGGATGATTTATAGTCTTCTATGATGGTTTTAGGGAAATAGGTATAAGATACCAACACTTAATATGGTTGGACAATTGTACTACACAATTCAAGAATGTGAGGATGTTCTACTGGTTGAGTAGGATGCATGTGAAAAGTGGTGTACAAATTTTTTGGAATTTCAATGAGGCATGGCTTGGAAAGGGAGAGCATGATGGTGTGAGAGCATGTGTGAAAAGAGCTCTTACTAGAGAGGAATTGAAGTATGAAGGTGGCATAGTGTTAATAGATGTAGAAACAATTGTGCAATGGTGTAACACTACGATGGTACTAGGTAATTCATGTAACTCTATGGTTTCTAGATTTTTTTGGTTGGTATGTGAATCTAACATTGGAAATTATCTAGATTTTTGTACAGTACTTATAGGATCAAGTGACATGCATTCATTCATAAGTTTAAATGCACCATCATTAGCTATTTATACTAGACAAATTGCATGCTTTTTATCTTTGTGTATGCATTTTGTGTGGGATTAATGTGAATCAAAGGAGTGGGTTGACCAATGGTCTTGTAGACCTTTGGAAACCCTAGATACATATCAACTTCCTAGAGAACTACAAATGAACCAATTTGAAGCATCAATGGATTTTGACCATGTATCAGACCTAGTTGAACTAGGTAATTTCTCTAGATTTCGTAAGTTAAATCAATTTTAAATCTTGATTTTGGTATTAACTAACCCTTGTATTAAATGAAGTTCATGTATATGTAGTAATTAAAAATGAGAACAATGAAGAAGGAACATATTAATTTTTGTGTTGTTGTATTGAGGCCAAAAAGAAATTGACAACTATAGTCATTGATGGAGAGGGTATTCAATACTCAATAGGATATATTGTTGTAATAGGGACATGGCTTAGAAGGTACCATTATTGTGTCTAGTTGTATTCATACCTATTAAAATCTTTTTATTACACTTTTTATTGATTTGGTTATTAAAATCTATAAAATGTAGGTATCCTATCAAGAATTCTAATGCCTGGTTGTTTGAGGACTTTGAGACACATAGACATATTCTTCATTACTCTAACCTTATTTCTACAACAAATATTCAATTGATTAAGTATATTGGAAGACCTCTTAACAATAATTTGTGGAAAGTTCATGAATTTGACCACGAGGCAATACTTGACACAATAAGGGTTAGAGCTGATCTAGAATGTTCTTTTGACTAATTTTGGGCAATCTAGAAGAATGATTCTACAATATGGTAGAATGATTTCAACAATTTGGGGTCTTTGAGGTTTTCTATGTGCATATTTAGAGGCCAAATTTTGTACTTCAAAATTGTAATGCCCCGCCAGGGAACTCAGAAGAACTTAACCTAACATGCAACTAAGTTTGCGGAATAATTTTTTTTAAAAAAGTTAACATACAAGATAAACATCAATGCAGAAGTAATTACCATTAACTCACATAACATAAACAACCAACATAGGTTACAAATCTCAAGGGTTCCTTGATGATGATTACTAAATAACATTAATTAATAATATAGATTAGGTACAATTACAAAATTCACATAAACCAATGAAAGATAAAATCAACATCACCTAGAAGATAACATAAATACATCTGGTACCATAAGGTATCCATAATAACCTCCATCCATTGCACATGTCGTAGGGTGTGTAATATAATAACTGAAAAGAAGAACATCATGATATCTTTGAAGAACTGATACAAAGATACAAGATCACAAGGAAGAAGATCATGAAGAAGAACACCTCTCCAACAATGAAGATCAAGAAGGAACAACTACTATAGGGATCATCTAGCACTGGTGCATGAACATCAAAATCTCAAATGGTAAAAGAACCACTACCACCCGACCTCATGAACCTAAATGGTCCACTCCCACCATGCTAAGGAGACAACAATAGATCCCACTTGGATAACAAACATCAAACAGATCAAGCTAAGGAAAGGATCCTGAAAGCTCTCTAACTTAAGGTGAAAAAGTAATAATGCCATGAAAGACTCACTATTCCAGAGGCAACCGACACATGTAGGATAACTAGACTATGCATAGGAAGGTGTCATCATGTACGTCTAACCCTTGAGTCTCATCCTGGTAATCTTGCTAGATCCTAGCACTCAAGTGACCATACACAGTATCAATGACCTCTCGTACTGACGAAGTCATCAACTATGCCAACTCATCCCTTAAAAGGGGGCTAGTCATCTTCTCAACACCATCTTAGTCTATACTAGCACTAACGCTTGGGTGAGGACCATACCTTATTAGGTTCATTTTAATAAAACTCTCAATGTTATATTTAGTTATCACTTGATTAAGATACTTAACAATAAGTGATCCTGGCAGCCACTTGTGGGCCCCAGTGCTTATTGCAAGCCACCTCCTACTACATATCTAGGTAAACTAACCTAGGCTCATAGATCTCTCCTAGATCTAATCAGGTATACAACTACGTAACCTCATATCCATTTTCACACAAAAGAACTAGATATGGTTACAGAGATACCACAAACAAAGTACAATATATCATGAGCCCAATGGTCAAACAGGGTGATAATCAGACAAAGTACACACACATCAAACATAGCTGAAAAGGAAACATCTGACACACACCCCAACCTCTGTATCTTCCTAGGTCATCTAGTACCCGATAACCCATAACAATTATACCAGAAGACACATCAGGCACGAAGGATACAACACTCACATTATTGAATACTGAAATAGATCTATAAGCATTTAAATTCCATTTTCATCAAAATCGAATTCAAAAGTAGGAACACATATACCGCTAAGAGAACACAACATAACCAATAGTAAAACAATAATTATAAGAATATTCCCTATATTCATTCTATGAATTTCAACAGAGTAAAAATGCCCAATCTCAATATAAAACTAAACACTTGTGAAAATTCATGTTATCAATTAGAATACTCTGAACGACTTCCAAAATAACACATAAGCATCAAGACATATTATCATTCCACAATATTAATTTGGTTCATGGAACGATTATGAATATCCTAATTAAAAACAATCCACAAGCATCTAAACTACTCAATATCACTAAATGATATAAACCTTTAAATCAATATAAAAATATTAGCTCAATAACGGAGTATTTGTTAAACACTAATATTCATTGAATAAATATGTATAGTCTAAACATATACTTATCTATATCTTTTCCAAAAATAAACTTATATTAAACCAATTTTCTTTAAATAATATCAAATAACCTTCCAATAAATAAATTATAAAATAAATATAATATAAATTAAAATAACATAATATTTAAATTAAAATCTAACTAACAAAACATACTTTAACAAACTTTAAAATAAAACATAATTTAAAAATAACAATTAATATCATATCTTTTAAAAAAGAATAAAGTGAATAACATGTGGGGGGGGGGGGCACGTGGACCCAAACCCCCACTGCCCTCCTTCCAACGTAGGCGGCTCCCCTATGTGCAGTACATAGTGTTGCACACAGTACCGTGCGCAGTCCTATGTGCTGCGCATGGTACTCCATTTGGAAACCGTGATATAGGAGCCATGGGGTTGGGGATTTGGTGGCCCCCACCCCATCAAACATTTAATAATATTTTTTTTTACATTTCCATTTTAACTTTTGACTAAATATATATTTTAATATACAAAACTAACATTTAAATTTTGCTTTTCTTTTTTTTTGATAGGTATAGGTCTATTTCTGAAAATGGAAAAATACCAGGCCTGTACAAATTTTCCAAAAAAGGTAAAAGGTCAATTTTTGCTTATCACACATGATTTTTGTCTTCTTCCTAGTTTTTTTATCTATTTGTTTGAAAACACATACACATTTACTAAAGTAATTTTTCCATCATTTGTAAGAAAAATAATTTACTGTGGCATAAATATATTTTTACTATCATTTTTCACAGAGAAGCATATTTTTTACCCAAAATGCATTTTCTCTTACCAAAATTGTTTTTTCTAAACAACCCATTTAATTAATTTATTCAAACTATAATACTAACTATATAAAGAATGATTTTTCATTTACTAAGAGTTCTATGTTGAATTTTTAATCCAAAATCGGACAACATAACCCTATTGTGCCAAGTTTGCATAAAAATATAAAATAGCAATCCTATGAGCTTTCTAAACCCCAAATTGAAAGCATATACAAAAAATAGATCTATATCTACAAATTGTAACAAACATAGAAAAATTACAAAAAGAACAACTGATGAATTCACAGGAAAACTCCACAAATCCCTACCTCAATTCCAATGCTAAATACTGAATAAGAAGACCTGTAGGATGCTGAAACCCTCAGATCTGACAACAAAAAAGCTCCACCTGTAGATCTGAATCATAGTGCATATAATCCCTGAATCCAAATGCAAACCACCTTTACCCAGAAATCCAAACACACACACAAATGCTCAAGAACGCAAAGTAACCTTCAAAAGAAAAATCTCCAAAATTCTCCAAACCCTGATTGAATGCAAAATGAATGCAAACTCCCTCTATTTGGAAATCAATTCCACCAATCAAGCAAAACCCTAGATGACTCACAAAGAACTCCTAATCAAACTCTCCCACTTTTGTTGAGAGAAAATACTAATTAATAATTAAAAATAAATATAATTGTGCACAACTCAACTTAGTCTCCTAAAGACAAGTTGCCACTTTTCCAAACAAATCACTTTCAATTATGCACATGTTAATAATTAAAAATACATATTAAATAAATAAAATACTTATTGCATTATAAAGCATGCAATTAAATATTTAATTATTTAATAATACTCACAAACATAATAAAATCTAATTCTCAATAAAATACTCAAGTAAATCTAAATAATCAATTATTTGATTTTAATTAAATTTCATCAAAATAAACTTAGGACATAATCAATATTAATTCCCAAATATTCAAATAATCAACTTTAATTTAATTTCCTCAATTAATCATAGGAGCATATTTAATCATTAAATTCAACTATGCACCTAACATTGATAATCACATAAAATAATCTAAACAAACATAATTCAACTATAATCAATAAATTAATAATCACCGACATAACCACAAATCAACTGAAATCATACGACATAAAATCAAACAAAACCAAAACCAAGCAACACCAAAAAGGGATCCACAAACTTTGCCAACCTGACAAATTCGGATAGGGTAGTCAACAGATACTTATCCAACAACTAGGATAAATGGGTTTGGGTTAGGGTTTTGGATCCGTGTTATCTCCCCTCTCTTACCATCTGAGATATTGTGATAGGGCACGCTCATCCTGACAATTCAGGGAAGATGATGCTCGGTACCTGGGAAACTACATACAACACATGCATGTACATACATAAATAGATATATAACAGACAATGGTGGGATTGGCCAATCGTGTGGATCTTGCAAGCAAGTAACTACGACTCCGTCCCTCAACCACATCAGGCACATCAAACAAAAATGTAAGACAAACACATCAACCATACACATGCAAGTATGGGGTCAGTGAAATCATAAGCATTAATGATTTCCTAACATATAATCTAACATCCTAGAGTAATCATAACATTAATAAAATTGGACTAGGGGTAGGGGTACTACAAAAATGAAAATGAGATGTAATGTGCATAAATAGATGCCAAATTTTGTATAAAAAGGGCTACCATGTGCATATTAGATGTTAATTTTTATGTAAAAAAATGGCAATGAGTTGTCCTGTGGATGTTAGATGCCAACTTTTGTATATAAAAGGTGTAATGAGCTTCCATGTGCATATTAGATGCCAATTTTTATGTAAAAAATGGGCAATGAGATGTCATGTGCATGTTAGAAGCCAAATTTGTATATAAAAGGTGCAATGGGCCTAATTTGCAAATATATTATTGAAATACATGTATTCAATCCTCTTAATCCCTACCTTTGAAGAATTTGGCATTTAATTTTGAAATTTATCTTTTATTTTGTGCGTTCAATAATAACAAGTGTGCAATCTATTTAAAAATTTCTTACTTAGATATTAATTACCATTAAGAACATGTTTAGACATATCTTTAAAAAACAATTCTTTAAATGCCATAATACGGATCATGTGACTGCAAAATCTCATGTCATATGAGCAACATTGGATATCTTTCAATCCATTCACTATGGGATCAATTTTTCTACTCCATTAGCTTTGGTTGGCTAGGTAAACGCTAGTGACAACTCTGTCTCACCCACAGAGTCCCTCAAACGTTCATGAGCACACTGGTCTAGAGTGTCCCTAAGGGTCACTAAGTAACATTGGATAGTGATATTTCTTGGGAAATATCTCAGAGATCATGTGAGGTATCGATGAATTGTTAGGTGCTACAAGACCATATTATCAAGGCCTATAATTACCTATCTCAGTTTTGGGAGATAACCCTTCATTTTAATTTGGCATCCCTGTCTCGGTTTACGTCAAAAGTTTCAATGTTGCTTAATTGAAATGAGTAACATTGGCTATCTTTCAATCTATTCTCCATGAGGTCGAATTGACATAGATCATGTAAGGAGGATCCAATTAAAGATAGTCCAAACATGTATCTAAACACCCACAGTGGACTAACACAACAAGATATGCTTCAAATCAAATTTTCATTAACATGTCCGGTGTAAGGCCTTCAGGGTTATGACCAATTACAATCAATTACAAAAGTAATTCTGCAACCTTGTAGCTATTCTAGCTCTAAACAACTGAGCAACTGATGGAAACCCTAAGTAAAATCTAAACTTTCACTCACAAGCCTCCAAGCAATCTCCTTGTCTCCAAGCAAACAACCACTAGCTCTCCTATTACAAACTATGAGATAAAAAATCTGATCTTCAAGATCTTATAGGATCCAAGTCTATGAGATCTACTTAATCTTCCATCTAGTCTGATGCCCTCTCTCCCTGAACAACTAGGTCCCAAACACTCCTTAAATACTAATCTTCAGCCACAAGTCAGCTGGAAGAAACAATTAACTCATAAGCCAAGTCAGCTCCTATTACAAACAATTATTAAATGCAACAACAGTCGGCTCTAAAATTGCCTTACAAACATTTAATTATCCATGTCAGCCTCTAGATCTATATAGGAGAATGCAACAACAACTACCAACAATAAATGCACCAAGTCAGCCAACCAAATCTCCAAGAACTCCAGTCGATAAACCAGAACTACCGACCACCAGAGAAACAACCAAGCACCAGTGAAACAACTGAGCACACCAAGCATCACCGAGCAACATAGGAATCACTGAGAAAGATCATCAACTAAGAACCACAGGCATCACCGAGCACAAGAGGTTTCATCGAGTTCCTTTAGAGATCGAGCTTCCTGTAATAAAGAAGACCGTTGGTTAAAGCTGCAACCGAGTAACACAGAACCAAAATAACACACCACCATGCAAATTCACCAAGTACCCAAGAATTCCCCTGCATCATGAATCATATTATCCATTATCTTTGGTTAGCCAAGTAAAAACTAGTGACAACCCTGCCTTTTACACGAAGTCCCTTGAACATTCACGAGCACACCGGGCCAGAGTGTCCCTAAGGGTCACCAAGAAACATTGGGTAGTGATATTTCATGAGGCATATCTTAGATCTTGTGCAAGGTATCAATGAATAATTAGGTGCTACAAGACCGTATTATGGAAGCCTACATTTACCTATCTGAGTTTTGGGAGATTCCCCTTTGTTTTAATTTGGCATCCCTATCTCAGTTTATGTCAAATGTTGCTATGTTGCTTAATTGAAATGAGCAACATTTGCTATCTTTCAATCCATTCATCATGGGATTGAATCATCTACTCTATTATCTCTAGTTGGATGGGTAAAGCTAGTGACAACTCCATCTCGTACACGGAGTCTCTAGAATGTTCGTGAGCACACTAGACTAGAGTGTCCCTAAGGGTCACTAAGAAACATGTTGGTGTCCAAAATGACGCTTATACTCTTAAGGCTGCCAATGTACCTTGAGACTGATATTAGGAATGGTTAGTTCCAAGTGTGGGAGCTCTGCAAGGCAACTAGACCAACTATAGGGACTTAATATGCCCTCTTCTACTTATGGCTTTGCAAAACCAAGGCGGGTGCACCTAACCTAGTATAAAATATACTTCATACACCAAGAACTAGGTTTGAATAATAGATAAGAGGATAGTAAGAAAGTACTAAGTGTTAACCACACACTCATTGACTCTCTATTACTATGGGTAAAACCACATACAACCAAATACTCAAAAATTAAAAGGATGGTTCTTAACTTATGCTTTTGGGATCATAACAACAACAATCAGTATTTGTTGATAAAGAGATAATCATTTAGGCTAGTGCCTCATCCATTGGGAAAGATCTCCTAGAACATGAATGCTACACACACCAGACAATAGCTGAGATTCCAAGCCATAAACACACCTAAAATCCCCTTTACTACTTATGAGATATCCTTACATAGACAATAAGATAGATCTATGTCCCATCTAAAGCATCATTTCATCTAATCCTGGATTAGAACTCAAGAATGGATACATATACATAAAATAATATGTAGAGGAATAGAAAGTTCATAATCTATCTAAGTTGACACAAAGGAGAGATAAGAGTCATGTACTTGTATTAAGTATGAAGAATCCTTAAGTGTAAACAATCAATCCAGAGGAGTCAAGCTTGCAAATTACAGCTTAGACCTGCAACTTTTTCTCTATCATCAACAGAATACCGAATGCAAAAGTGTTACAATCTTGGATCCAGGACTAGGAACACTTCAGAACTTCAAAGCTGGAACCCTTTGAAAATCAACAAAAACAACATATATACCCATGGTTACCTTGAAATCCCACACAAGTTAGGATGCAACAAGCTAAGGGTAACCATGGTTAGGGTTAGGGTTTTCCATCAATTAGGCATTTCAAGTTCATCAAAATCTGATACAATTCAGAGGGAAAACACTAAGTCCTAAATGCACTCAATCAACATCTGATCTTCAATCATGAGAAACTCTGAAAAGGCACCGAAGATCAATAAAAAATCTACAAAATTCAAAGTGGAAGTGACCCTGCAACTGCTTTTGGTACATTTCATTAACTTCTCCATGTTGAAACATCTCTTCTGCAATCATCTCACACCCTGGAGCACACTGGAGCGGTGGAGAAAATTAGTTTTACCAACTCTAGCCCTTTCTGTCATCAATTTCAGTCCTTTTTGGTCGTAGGAAACATTGTCAGAGATTTGAATTTGAAAAGCAATGGTCAATCTTACGGTGCCAGCAGTGAATCGGTGGTCAAAATTTAAATCGGGATCAATTTTATATCCCCACCGTTAGATCTTCATACTCCATAGGCTTTATGTTTTTAACCCATCCAGACACCTCGGGTTAACTCCGCAATGACAACGTACAATAGTTGTTGCATGATTGCATAGCACAGAGACGGGCTATGTGAACATGTGACAACCCGCGAACCTTAACCACCAGCATAACCACTGCCGCTACCTACCAATGTGACACCCTTGTCGCATGATCACAAGGCCAAAAGATGGCCCTTGTGATCATGCAACAAGGCAACAAGACTACCACCTCACCCCCTTTACCTTGCCGCATGCCTTGTCAGAAACCTGTTGACCAATGAAAAGCTTCCATCTCCGCAACACCTAACACTGGACCCACCGCCAAAAAAAGCCTTACCTTTTAGGAAGATCGGATGGTGGTCGAATGATCACAAAGGGGAGGAATATTCCTCATGATCATGTGGCAACCGTAGATCTCTTCTGCATTGTCATTCTGCCTAAGAAATATTGGGCCCACTAACAAGTCCAAATCATCGCCCAGCTCATCAGATCAAGTGACGACACCTCAGCCCAAACAGTCCCACTGCAAAAAAACCCATATGCATCCAATTGAATGGTGCGTGCATGATCGCATGGGGTGAGAATATTCCATGTGATCATATGCCGATCGTAGATCTTAAATCTCTGACACCGGGCCCCGCTGACATGAAATCCAACTCATCATAGGCAACCAATAGAAAATTGACACATCAGTGCCACCGAGTAGACAGGTCCCACTACACGCCCATACAAGAAAATCAAATGGCTGTCACAAAAGCATGAAGGATAAACACCATGTATCTTTACCATGTGAACATATGATAACCACCGATTATGTCCAAGCTTTAACCACACCTAGCAACTGATAAGAACTGGGACCCATGTGGACAGGTGGCAAGTGGTCGCATGATCACATGTTAGAAAAGTATGACATGTGGCCATGCGACAACCAATTAGGAAGAGCCTGCAGACCTGGACCCACCATCCATCGCACTTGCACAGTTAGGGAACGCCAGCAAACAAGAAACTGTGAGGTCGAAAACACACAAAGTTTTCGACACAGTGAAAGACTGAAAACACATAGAGTTTTTGATGACAGAAGACAAGTGCACAAAAGTAGGAAGGAATAAGGTCAAAAACAATGAAGGTTTTCACACAGACTGAAAACATCATGGATTTTCAAAAACATTGTGGGTTTTCGACACTGTGGGAGATTCTAAAAATATTTTCCTGCAGACCTTAGAACTTGAATAACTTTCTAGATTTTTTGATTCAACACGTGCAATTTGGACTGGAGTAAGGTGACACATTGAAGAGCATGGGGCTAAGAGCACAAACCATGAAATCAAGTGGATTTTCATCACACATTAAAACTATGACTTGCAGGCATGGCAGGACAACATGACAAAACATTTGCAGGGAACAGGCTATTTTCAAAAGATTTTGCATTGACAGGAAAATGGACTAAGAGTGGCTCTGGCTGGGGATGATGGGTAACTTGTGCCCACATGAGAATTCAAGATTTCTGGGAGATTAGACCACCCACTAGACAAAAATAGGGAACTCAAAAATTGGCAACCGAACTAGGAAAGGAAACACACAACAGAAAGGGAAGAATATTTACAAAATTTACAAGATCAAAACTTTACAAATTTACTTGATGGCCCCAGGCCACCAAAAGAAAATTAGAAACCCTCCTGCATCAAAAATCTGGTTTTCATCCACATTTGTGACCACAAGTCTGAAAAATTCTTTACCATTCTGCTGCAAACATATGTGAATAATCATGGGCTGAAAAATAAAAATGTACTGATCACTACCCATGCTTTTCCATTCATGATTGTTACACTCATATTCATATTCCAAGAAGTAGGGAACATCATCTACTTCTCCTTGATGACTGGAACAAATATAATTTTCATCTAGTAATGCATCAAAAAATAGAACATGTTGAGCATCACACATTACCATAAAATTACCTGGCTAAAAAGGAATTGGATCCTCTGATTTACCTTCATGCATTGCCTCAGCCACTAAGCAACTTGGTTCAACCATGACATCCTCATCTAATGGATCATGAACCAATTGAAGGTTTTCTTCACTATCATATTTGGCAAACGGAGGAAAAGAGTATGAACAAGAAACTTGTTCACTAAAACAATCTTCATAACAGGATAACACACTGTCATGGCCTTCAACCTCTTCTTCTGCAAGGTAACCACATGAGGAGAACTTTGATGAATAGGAATCGTCAAAACTATGAGCATCCTGCATCTTGTCAGCACTTGACAAACCCAAAATTTGCTGGTGGGTGGGAGGGGAAACATCAACACATTCATTAGGGATATCTGCATCACTTGAGGCCGAAAAAATACTGATGACATCATCATCTGATATATCATACTGAACTTGGTTGTCATCTAGTAATGTTGGGGTAACAAAAGGATCAGATGCACACATGTCAAAGTTAGATCTCACTGACTCATGCTCTCGGTCAAAATCAATGTGTTGGTTGTAAGAACTCAAAGCCATCTCCCCCTGAATATATGAGATATTCACAAGACAATAAATCTAAAATTTTTTCACTGTGAAGTGAATAGTTGTCCCTAGCATCACCTTCCTCTGATAAGCAGTCATCAACAACATCTTCATTCATCCAATCCTCTTCTTCATCTGACTAACTGCACAAATCTTTTACCCCATATTGAGAAAGAGCATCACTCTCATGATTGCAAGAAAGAGTGTCATCACTTGACACATCTCCTTCATAACTTCCATCATTCTCAATATTAGTACCAAAGAGAAAAACCCCAAGTACATCCTCAGGCTCAAGACTATCATCACTAAGTACCCAATCCCTGATACATCAATAATACTCCTCCCACAAAGCATCTGACCAACTAGTTGACTTAGGAAAACAAAGCTCCAGGAATAAACCAATGAATATAGACTCTGGAAACTCCACACCCTCTGGAAGCTGATCATATGCTTCACAAAACTTCTCATAGAACAAAGGTATTGACAAATCCCTTCTATTTCCCACCTTCAATCTTACCAATCTTATGCAATCCCTCTGGATGCCTTGATCTAATAATGCAAGCTCATCCTCAAGCTTACCCATTACAACTTATTAATGCAATACTTCCATAAAATTACAACTGAAAACTTGAAGCATGCAAACCTCTACTCACACCTTATTCCTTTTTATTGTGCTTGACCACTTAATAAGGAAACATTTCAACTCTTGAGAAATACCTGAATGTATTGGAGCAGCTACAAGAAATGTGTGATTTGGAGTCACCTTCAAATCACCCTTAATACTTTATAGAGCTGCCACCCCTTTGTAGAGGAAAGAAAAGAAAGCCGAGACCTTCTTCAAATCAGAAACTCACAATACATCCCACATAGAGTCCTCTTATGATTCCTCTCTTGACTTAACACTATAAGTCACAGGAGCCCAAATGTCTATTGCCTCCATCACTGCAAGTCCACCTCTTTTCTTTGTAGCCTTCCTTCAAATGTGCACACTAGTGTATATCAGAGAACTCGGAGTCGCCACTCACCAAATGTGAGAAATTACTGAAAATTAATTTAGGAACTAGGACTTTCAGACTTAACAATGACAGGCAAAATAGACTTGACTCACTTTGCAAAACATGAGGAATGTCTTCTTTACCAAACATGACTCTATACCATGGCTCCCTAGCAGATTCGCCATCTTGTTGGTGTCCAAAATGATACTTATGCTCTTAAGGCTGCCAATGTACCTTGAGACTGATATTAGGAATGGTTAGTTCCAAGTGTGGGAGCTCTGCAAGGCAACTAGACCAACTATAGGGACTTAATATGCCCTCTTCTACTTCTGGCTCTGCAAAACCAAGGTAGGTGCACCTAACCTAGTATAAAATATACTTCATACACCAAGAACTAGGTTTGAATAACAGATAAGAGGATAGTAAAAAAGTACTAAGTGTTAACCACACACTCATTGACTCTCCATTACTATGGGTAGAACCACATACAACCAAATACTCAAAAATTAAAAGGATGGTTCTTAACTTATGCTTTTGGGATCATAACAACAACAATCAGTATTTGTTGATAAAGAGATAATCATTTAGGCCAGTGCCTCATCCATTGGGAAAGATCTCCTAGAACATGAATGCTACACACACCAGACAATAGTCAAGATTTTAAGCCATAAACACACCTACAATCCCCTTTACTACTTATGAGATATCCTTACATAGACAATAAGATAGATTTATGTCCCATCTAAAGCATCATTTCATCTAATCCTGGATTAGAACTCAAGAATGGATACATATACATAAAACAATATGCAGAGGACTAGAAAGTTTAGAGTCTATCTAAGTTGACACAAAGGAGAGATAAGAGTCATGTACTTGTATAAAGTATGAAGAATCCTTAAGTGTAAACAATCAATCCAGAGGAGTCAAGCTTGCAAATTATAGCTTAGACCTGCAAATTTTTCTCTATCATCAATAGAATACTGAATGCAAAAGTGTTACAATCTTGGATCCAGGACTAGGAACACTTTAGAACTTCAAAGCTGGAACCCTTTGAAAATCAACAAAAACAACATATATACCCATGGTTACCTTGAAATCCCACACAAGTTAGGATGCAACAAGCTAAGGGTAACCATGGTTAGGGTTAGGGTTTTTCATCAATTAAGCATTTCAAGTTCATCAAAATCTGATACAATTCAGAGGGAAAACACTAATTCCTAAAGGCACTCAATCAACATCTGATCTTCAATCATGAGAAACTCTGAAAAGGCATCGAAGATCAATCAAAAATCTACAAAATTCAAAGTGGAAGTGACCCTGCAACTACTTTTGGTACATTTCATTAACTTCTTTGCGTTGAAACATCTCTTCTACAATCATCTCAAACCCTAGAGCACACTGGAGCGGTGGAGAAAATTAGTTTTACCAACTCTAGCCCTTTCTGTCATCAATTTCAGTCCTTTTTGGTTGTAGGAAACATTCTCAGAGATTTGAATTTGAAAAGAAATGGTCAATCTTACGATGCCAACAGTGAATCGGTGGTCAAAATTTAAATCGGGATCAACTTTATATCCCCACCGTTAGATCTTCATACTCCATGGGCTTTATGTTTTTAACCCATCTAGACACCTCGGGTTAACTCCGCAATGGTGATGTACAATAGTTGTCGCATGATTTCATAGCACAGAGATGGGCTATGCGAACATGTGACAACCCGCAAACCTTAACCACCACCATAACCACCGCCGCTACCTACCAACATGACACCCTTGTCGCATGATCGCAAGGCTAAAAGATGGCCCTTGTGATCATGTGACAAGGCAACAAGACTGCCACCTCACCCCCTTTACCTTGCCGCATGCCTTGTCACAAACCCATCAACCAATGAAAAGCTTCCATCTCTGCAACACCTAACATTGGACCCACTGCCGAAAAAAGCCTTACCTTTTGGGAAGATCGGATGGTGGTCGCATGATCACAAAGGGGAGGAATATTCCTCATGATCATGCAGCAACTGTAGATCTCTTCTGCATTTTCATTCCGCCTAAGAAATACTGGGCCCACTGACAAGTCCAAATCATCACCCAGCTCATCGGATCAAGTGATGACACCTCAGCCCAAATGGCCCCACTGCGAACAAACCCATAGGAATCCAATCAAATGGTGGGTGCATGATCGCATGGGGTGAGAATATTCCATGCAATCATACATCGACCGTAGATCTTAAATCTCTGACACCGGTCCCCGCTGACATGAAATCCAACTCATCACAGGCAACCAATAGAGAATTGACACATCAGTGCCACCGAGCAGATAGGTCCCACTACACACCCATACAAGAAAATGAAACGACTATCACAAAAGCATGAAGGATAAACATTGTGCATCTTTACCATGTGAACATATGACAACCACCGATTATGTCTGAGCTTTAACCACACCTGGCAACTGAGAAGAACTGGGACCCACGCGGATAGGTGGCAAGCGGTCGCATGATCTCATGTCAAAAAAGTCTAACATGTGGCCATGCGACAACCAATTAGGAAGATCTTGTAGACCTAGACCCACCATCCATCACACTTGCACAGTTAGGGAATGCCAGCAAACAGGAAACTGTGAGGTCGAAAACACACAAAGTTTTCGACATGGTGAAAGACTGAAAACACATAGAGTTTTCGATGCTAGAAGACAAGTGCACAAAAGTGGGAATGCATAAGGTCAAAAACAATGAATTTTTTCACACAGACTGAAAACATCATGGATTTTCAAAAACATTGTGGGTTTTCAACACTGTGGCAGATTCTAAAAATATTTTCTTGCAGACCTTAGAACTTGAATAACTTTCTAGATTTTTTAATTCAGCACGTGCAATTTGGACTGGAGTAAGGTGACACATTGAAGAGCATGGGGCTAAGAACACAAACCATGAAATCAAGTGGATTTTCATCACACATTAAAACTATGACTTGCAGGCATGGCAGGACAACATGACAAAACATTTGCAGGGAACAAGCCATTTTCAAAAGATTTTGCATTGATAGGAAAATGGACTAACAAAACATTGGGAAACAATATTTCTTGGGGAATATCTCAGAGCTCATGCAAGGTATCCATGAATTTTCAGTTGCTATAGGACCATTTTATGGATGCCTACAATTACCAATCTCAATTTTGGGAGATTCCCCTTCATTTTAATTTGGCATCCCTATCTCGGTTTATGTCAAAAGTTGTAATGTTTCTCAATTGAAATGAGAAACATTGGCTATCTTTCAATCCATTTTCCATGGGATCAAATCATCTTCTCCATTAGCTCTAGTTAGCTTGGTAAACACTAGTGCCAACCCCATCGTGCTGATGCAGAGGCATTTTTGGGTCATCGACAAATTTGCATGGTGGTTTGTTGAAGTGGTTATGTGCTACGCGGTTGCAGCTTTAACTGACAATCTTAGTTATTGAAGGAGGATCATTCACTGAAGGAACTTGGTAAACTCTAGCGCTTAGTGGAACTTGTTCTTGATGATGCTTGTGGTGCTCGGTTGATGTACTTGCTCGGTGATGCCTAGTGTGCTCGGTTGTTTTAATGGTGCTCAGTAGTTTTGGCTTACCAACAAGAGTTCTTGGAGTTTAGGTTGGCTGACTTGGTGTATTTAATGTTGGTAGCTTTTGTTACATTCTCCTAGGTAGATCTAGAGGCTGACATGGAGAATTAAATAATTGTAAGGCTATTTGTGAGCTTACTGTTGTTGCATTTAATATTTGTTTGTAGTAGAAGCCGACTTGGCTTAGGAGTTAATTGTTTCTTCCAGCTGACTTGTGGCTGAGGAAATGTATTTAAGGAGTATATGGGTAGTTGCTTAGGTGCATGGGAACTCATTCAATAGATTTAGATTGACAAGGATAGCACTTGGATCTTGTGAGATTTTGAAGATCAGATTGTTTATCTGATAGTTGTAATAGCAGAGCTAGTGGTTTGTTTACTTGGAGACAAGGAGATTTCTTGGAGGCTTGTAAGCTCAAGTTCAGATATGCCTTAGGGTTTCCATCAGTACTGATTTGTTTCAGAGATGGACTAGCTGGGAGGTTGTAGAAATACTTTATGATTGTATTTGGCCCTAACCCGAAAGGCCTTACAATTGGGCATGTTAATGAAAATTCTATTGAATCATTATATTATTGTTTAATTCTGCTATGGTTGTTGTTGTTGGTGTTTGGATGCAAGTTTGGATAGTCCTTAATTGGATCCTCTGACCTTTGACTACATCACATGCACACGGAGTCCCTCAAACATTCACGAGAACACCAAACCAGAGTGTCTGTAAGGGTCACTAAGAAACATTAGGCAACAATCTTTCTTCGGGAATATCTCAGAGCTTTTGCGAGGTATCCAAAAATTATCAAGTGCTACAAGACTATGTTATGGAGGCCTATAATTAATTATCTCATTTTTGGGAGATTCCCCTTTATTTTGATTTGAAATCCCTATCTCGGTTTATGTCAAAAGTTGCAATGTTTCTCAATTGAAATGAGCAACATTGGATATATTTCAATCCATTCATCATGGGATCAAATCATCTACTCCATTAGCTCTAGTTGGTGGGGTAAATTCTAGTGACAACCCCTTCTTTCACATGTACTCCATCGAACATTTGTGAGCACACCGAACCAGAGTGTCCCTAAGGGTTAGTAAGAAACATTAGATAGAGAAATGTTTCTTGGGGAATAGCTCAGAGCTCATGAAAGTTATAGAAAAATCATCAAGTGCTACAGGACTATGTTATGGAGGCCTACATTTACCTATCTTATTTTTGTAATATTCCCCTTCATTTTGATTTGGCATCCCTATCTTGGTTCATGTCAAAAGTTGTAATGTTGCTCAATTGAAATGAGAAACATTGGCTATCTTTCAATCTATTCATTGTGGGATCAAATTGTCTACTCCATTAGTTCTGGTTGGCCAAGTAAAGGATAGTGACAAATCTATCTTGTACATGGAGTCCCTCAAAAATTTGTGAGCACACTAGACTAGAGTGTCCCTAAGGTTCACTAAGCAACATTGGGCAGTGCTATTTCTTGGAGCATATCTAAGAGCTCATGCGAGGTATCCAAAATTCCTTAGGTTCTATAGGATCATGTTATGGAGGCCTACAATTACCTATCTTAGTTTTGGGAGATTCCCCTTCGTTTTAATTTGGCATCCCTATCTCAGTTTATGTCAAAAGTTGCAATGTTGCTTAATTGAAATGAGCAACATTGGCTATCTTTCAATCCTTTCAGTGTGGGATCAAATCATATACTCCATTATCTCTAGTTGACCAGGTAAACACTAGTGACAACCTCATCTCACACATGGAGTCTCTCGAACGTTCATGAGCACACTAGGCTAGAGTGTTCATAAGGGTCACTAAGTAGCATTAGGAAATGATATTTCTTGGGAATATCTCAGAGCTCGTGCAAGATATCCACAAATCATCAGATGCTACATGACCATGTTATGGAGGCTTACAATTATATATCTCAATTTTGGGAGATTCCCCTTTGTTTTAATTTGGCATCCCTATCTTGGTTTATGTCTAAAGTTACAATGTTGCTCATTTGAAATGAGCAACATTGGCTATATTTCAATCCATTCTCTATGGGATTTAATCATCTAATCCATTAGCTTCGGTTGGTTGGGTAAACACTAGTGACAACCCCTTCTCGAACATAGATTCCTTTGAACATTCACAAGCACACTAAACTAGAGTTTCCCTAAAGGTCGCTAAGCAACATTGGGCATAAATATTTCTTGGGGCATATATCTGATGCAAGGGATGATATAGAGAGGGGCCAAAGAAACACCCTAACTAGATCCACCTTGCAGAGATCACACATGGAAGAAACAAACACACAAGTGAGAGAGAATGCAGATCAACTTCTTATATTAATTCAAATATATTCATATATGCCAGGTTGTAAGGCCTTCCCAGTTATGGCCAAATATTACAATTCAAGTACATAAGGCCTCCAACATGTGAGGATCTAAAACTATATTCAATCTTCTAACTTCTATCTTCTATCCAAAACTTACTCTAAACTGCAACCAACAACTACAATATATACAAGAGGCTACCAAATAAGTCGGCCTTCAGATCCACCATCAATGGAAGGAACAACTAGATCTAGGTCCACACACTTCCCAATGATAGATACCAGCATAAATCTTCGACCATAATTAATTGCACAAGTCAGCCTCAACAGGAAACTAAAACAAACAACTTGGTAAGAGTGCTAGACAAGCATCACCGAGTGCCAGGGAATTAACCGAGCACCAGAGAGATAACCGACCAACTAAATTAATGAAGTAAATTGAGAAACTGCAAAGCCAACTCGGTCAAAGAAGGAACTAAGAAACATAGAAACTTCAAACTTCTTTTTGGTGACACAAGAATGCCAAGGACCCGAGATGCTCCTGCATCAGACACCTAGAGTTATTTGAAATGATTCTTCGAATCATGCAGTAGGTACAACCCAAGCTGAATCTATATTAGATTGTGAAATACATGAACTATCTTCAATCGGTCTATTCTTCCACTTTACCAAATATTCCATATACTATTTTCCTCTTATACTTCTGCCAATTCTTCACTCCAAAATCTTCTCAACTTCTTCTATTGGTTTCTTAGGATAATCATTTGGTACTATAATTTCTTCATCTGATTCATGGTACTCATATAAATCAACAATGTTGAATATAGGTGATATATCCATGTCATCAGGTAACTCAATCTCATAAGCATTTCCACTCTCAAATTTTATCAAAATCTTGCAAGGACCAAAATTCTTCATTTTCAGCTTCCCATATGTTCCAACAGGAAATCTTCCTTTCTTCAAATGAACCATTACTTCATCACTGACTACAAAAGTCTTATGTCTTCTTGATCTATCAACTTTGTCTTTGTATTTTTGATTAATTTTCTCCAACTTATGTTTCACGTCTTCATGCAATGTCTTCATGAACTCAACAAACTTTACTCCTTCAACACTTATTTTTCCTTCATCAGCAATATCCCTTAAATCTGATATACCTCTCAGTTGTATGCCATTTACAATCTCAAAATGTGACTTTCCAGTACTCCCATTCACTGAATTATTGTATGCAAACTCTGATTGTTCCAACACATAATCCCAATTACTCGGTGTGTCTCCAACTAAACATCTCAAAAGATTACCCAAAATTCTATTCACAACTTCTATGTATCCATCAGTCTATGGGTGAAATGTAGAACTATATTTCAAATCGATGCCAAACTTTCTCCAAAGGGTCTTTCAAAAGTATCAAACAAATTTACCCTCATGGTTAGAGATGATACTCCTCGGTAATCCATGCAATCTAACAATTTCCTTAAAGAAAAGATCTTCTATGTGTACTGCATCTAATGTCTTTCTATAGGGTATAAAATGTGCCATTTTAGAAAATCTATCCACAACAACAAATATAGAATCATTACCTCTCACTGTCTTCGGTAAGACAAGAACAAAATCCATACTAATATCAATCCAAAGTTTCTTAGGAATAGAAATCTATGTATACAATCTAGTATTCTGACTTACTCCTTTTGGAACTTGACAAATTCCACAACTTTCACAAATTTCAAAACATCCTTATACAACTGTGGCCAAAAGAATTTCTCCTTAAGCAAATTCAATGTCTTGTCAATACCAAAATGTCCAGCCAAACCACTACTATGTTTCTCCTTTATCAAATTAGTTCTCATTGATCCCCTCAGTATACACAACTAAATACCCTTAAACAACATACCTTCTTAAATGAAATAGTCTTCACATTTTGTACTCGATTGATCTTGAATAGGTTCTCTACACTTTCTCCATGGCTTAGAAAAATCAAGATCAGTTTCATACAAATCTCTCATGTCATCAAAACCAAGAACTTTAATTCTCATCTTGGTCATCAAAGATCTTCTTCTACTCAATGCATCAACAACTAGGTTAGTCACTCCACTCTTATGCTTTATCACAAATGTATAACTCTGCAAATACTCAACCCATTTCATATATCTCTAAGTCAACTTATTTTGACTACCCAAATACTGTAAAGCTTTATGATCGGTATACAACACAAATTTACTTAGTATCAAATAATGTCTCCATTTCTTTAGGGCTTGAACAATAGCATAGAATTCTTTATCATACACATAATATTTCCTTTTTGCATCATTCAACTTTTCACTAAAGAAAGCAAAAGGTTTACCTTCTTGACTCAACATAGCTCCAATTGCACTACCACTTGCATCACATTCCACTTGAGATACCTTATTGAAATAAGGCAATGCTAACACATGCAATTTAGAAACCTTCTACTTCAGAGTCTCAAAAAATTTATCAGCTCCATCTGTCCACTTGAATTCTCTTTTATCTCCTCTCATAGTCTAAGTCATAGCATTACAAATTGAACAGAAATTCCTAATGAACTTTTGGTAAAAACTTGCCAAACCATGAAATGATCTTACCTCACTAGCATTCTTAGGTGTAGGCCAATTCAAAATAGCTTCAACCTTTTCAGGATCCATTTTCAAACCATTAGCTGAAATCACAAATCCCAAATACACAATCTCCTCTTGCATGAATGAACACTTTTTCAGATTAATCAACAACTTTTCTTCTTTCAACCTCTGCAATACTTGTTTAACATGCAACAAATTCTCTTCTCTAGTCTTACTGAATATTAGAATATCATCTAGGTATACAATAACAAATTTACCTAAGAATTTATTCAAAACTTCATTCATCAACCTCATAAAAGTACTTGGTGCATTAGTTAAACCAAAAGGCATAACCAACCACTCATAGAAACCTTCTCTTGTCTTAAAAGAAGTCTTCCACTCATCACCTTCTCTAATTCTGATATGATGATATCCATTTTTCAAATCAATTTTGGTAAAATACTTTGCTCCAGTCAAACTATCCATTATGTCATCCATTCTTAGTATAGGAAACCTATATTTCATTGTTATCTTGTTGATTTCTCTGGAATCCATACACATTCACCATTCTCCATTATTCTTAGGTGCTAATACATCAGGTACTACACAAGGACTCAAAATTTCTTACATCAAACCTTTCTACAACAATTCTTGAATCTGTCAGTTCAATTCTTGATTCTCAGTAGGTGTCAACCGATGTGGTGCCTTATTCAGTAAACTAGCTCCAGGGATAAAATCCATACAATGATCAATGCTTCTCTTCAATGGAAAACCATCAAGTACATTATAATAAATGATCTCTCTATACTCAGTGAGTAACTTATCAATCTCTTCTAGTATGATATCCTCTGTCTCCTAACTCGGCTTGTTAGGAATCACAACAAAACATACATCATTCTTTTTCAAATCCTTAACAAAATTTCTTCCTTCCATTAGAGAAACTTTCATAGATGTACAAACACTACTAACAAGTTCTTCAATCAAAGGTAACAAGATTTGTCTTCTCCCATCAGCCCAAATAGTATATTTATGCAATCTCCCATCATATATAACATGTTTATCATATTGCCAAGGTCTACCCAACAAAATATGACAACAATCCATAGGAATGATGTCACATAATACCTTATCATAGTACTTTCCAATCTTCAAATTCACATAACATTGTTCACTTACCAAGAGTGTATGCTCATCCTTGATCCATGAATTTTGATAGGGCTTCGGGTGTTCCAACCTTTTCAATGACAACTTTGTAACCATTTCCTCAGATGCCAAGTTCTCTAAGCTTCCACTATCAATGATTACCTTCCACACTTCATCAAAAAATCTACATCTAGTCTTGAACAAACTTTTCCTTACCGGATCTTCCTTATTACTTTTACTCCAAAGTGCTCTCCTTACCATCAAGTTCTTTTCCTTCTCCGATTCATGCAGTGACTCTTCTTGCACCAAAGCATTTCTACTGCTACCAAACTTCTTACTTGCATGTGTACATTCAAATGATCTATCCTTCTTCTCCACAATTGTAACAAGTTCCTCAGAAACCACCTCTGTTATAACCACCTTGGTAGTTATTTCCTCTTCCTCTAGATGAACTTTCACCTTTCTACTCAGTCTTGCCTTTATCCAAATTTGTCTTTTCCAGATCAGATCTATTGTTTTCACCATAAGATCTACCTCTTCCTCTAGGGAACCTACCACCTCTACCTCTTTGTCTTTTCTCATGTCTTTTGTTCAATTTCTCCTCAGCTTTCAAGGAAAACTGATAAGCTTCTTCAATGTTTTCCAACTTAACCAAACTTATTTCTTCTTGGATGGAAACTTTCAAACCATTTAGGTACCTAGAAATTATTTCCATATTATCTTCATCATGTCTGGATCTAATATCTAATATATAGAATTCCTCAATATAATCTTTTACTGAGCTATCTTTCTACCTCAAACTTTGCATTTGCCTAACTAGGTTAATCTAATAATCACAAGGTAAACACTTTCCTTTCAACTTATTTACCATCTTATTCCATACCTTAATTTTGTCTTTGCCTTTCCTCTTTCTATCCAACTATAGATGTTCCCACCATAAGGATGCATGACTCTTCAAATTTGTGCTTGCAATTTTCACCTTCTTTTCCTTAGGAACATTTTCATATTCAAAGTACTTTTCCATCTCAATGATCTAGTCCATCAATTCATCAGAATATAGCTTTCCACTATACTTAAGAGGATTGAAATGTGGTGTAGACTTTAGATTTGTCAAAGCCTTCAACAATCTTTCCTTACCTTGATCCATCATAGGTGTAGGTTCTACATCACCTTGTTCTTCCTCAATTTCATCATCACTAACATCTTCAAGATGTCTTCCTCTTCATTGAGTTGTCTCAACAGCTTCTAATATAGAATAAAGTTGTCTCAACATGTCTACCAATCCTAGATCCACATCTCACCTCCCATGAACCATCTTGAAACCCTCTGTAATTGTAGGCATGATCATAATCTGCTACCCCACAAAAAATCAACTAGGGTTTGACAAGAAGGAACCCTCAAACCTAGATCTAGATCTCACCTCGCTCTGATACCACCTAATGAAAGGGAGGATATAGAGAGGGGCCAAAGGAACACCCTAACCATATCCACCTTGTAGAGATCACACGCAAAAGCAACAAACATACAAGTGAAAGAGAGAATGCATATCAACTTCTTATATTAATTCAAATAGATTCATACATGCTGGGTTGTAAGGCATTTTTGGTTACGGCCAGATATTACAATTCAAGTATAGAAGTCCTCCAACATGCGAGGATCTAAAACTATCTTCAATCTTATAACTTCTATCTTCTATCCAAAGCTTACTTACTCTAAACTACAACCAACAACTATGCTACAAGACTATGCTATTAAGGCATAAAATTACCTATCTTAGATTTGGAAGATTCCCCTTCATTTTAATTTGGCATCCCTATCTCGATTTATGTCAAAAGTTGCAATGTTGCTCATTTGAAATGAGAAACATTGGATATCTTTAAATCCATTAACTATAGGATCGAATCATCTTCCCCATTAGCTCTAGTTGACCATGTAAATGCTAGTGACAACCTCATCTCACACATAGAGTCCCTCAAATGTTCACGAGCACACCAGACCAGAGTACCCCTAAGGGTCACTAAGAAACATTGGTCATCGATCTTTCTTGGGGCATATCTCAGATCTCATGTGAGGTATCGATGAATCATCAGGTGTTACAAGACCATGTTATGGAGGCCTACATTTACCTATCTCAGTTTTGGGAGATTCCCCTTTGTTTTAATTTAGCATCCCTATCTCATTTTATGTCAAAAGTTGCAATATTGCTCAATTGAAAGGAGCAACATTGGCTATCTTTCAATCTATTCATTGTGGGATCAAATCATTTTCTCCATTATCTCTGGTTGGCTGGGCAAATACTAGTGACAACCCCATCTCACCCATAGAGTCCATCCAACATTCACGAGCACACCAGACCAGAGTGTCCCTAAGGGTCACTAAGCAATATTCATAAAATCAAGTATTTCACACTTTTCACCAACTTGTTCCAAAACACAATCCACAAGAAATAGAAACCATATAAACCACCCATTAATATACATCTTCCTATGACCCTTATTTGGTCAATTAGGACAGTTTGACACAATAGACAAAATCATTACATATTTTGGCTTTTCATGCCTATTTACATCAAATAAAATCACATATGATTTTGATTACATTATTCATGCCACAATGAATTTCATAAACATGTTTCAATTCTATTATATTAAATAATGAATGTAAACATGGTTGATTAATTGCAAAAAATTAAGTTTTGAAGTACAATGATATGCACACAATGAACAAATTGGATTGAATATCATGTTTCATATATATCAAAATGAACAATAATCATGTACATATCACAAAATGAAATAGATACCAAATCAATAATAGTTACAAAAATGTGGCATGTGCCATGTCAAGGTTGATATATACAATACAAATATCAAATATATAAAAAAATTGGTCATTCAATGACCACAACTAGATCTATATATCTCTATCAATATCTATGATTGTGTCGGGTCATCAAAATTGAGCCTCTTTGAAAAATATGTGGCTCGCTGGGTGTCTACACAAGAATAATTCAAATGCTAAATCAGATATCTTATCTCCAAATACTATCAAAATAACTAAATACTAGACTTTAATTTGTTGGCAATTGAATTGTTGATTACCTCATCTCTTTCTTCTACACTTGGGCTGCATAGTAATGCTGATGGGCTCCTTCATGGGTGAGGACTCCTAACAAAATAGAATGGTAAAGGGTTTGTAGGAAGTCGCAAAGGGAGCTATAATAGGTAAAAGAAAATTAACACAAGTTAATAACCTAAAGTTGATGACAAACACTACAAAAGTAAAGATACATGTACTCACATACATACATACATACATACATACATACATACATATATATATAATCTCTCATGTACTCTTAGGAGGGATCGTCGCTGATGAGACCACTATGACCATTTCTTGTATGAAAATAATAACATATATCATAGTCATAGAGGAGGGATTTCTAAGAGATTTTGAACAAACAAGAATGCAATCTAAAGTGAATATAAAAATGTTACCTTTTCCCTCTCCTGAACATCAGCAACATCCGATTCATTCATTAATTTTGTAGAACCCAATTTTTTCTATATACAAGACAAATAAGACATGTGCATTGATCAATATACATGTACATCTTTAATCATAATACATTTCAACAAAAAAAATTAAATTGTACTAAATTACCTTTTGTACTTTGGGTGTCCTCGAGGATTTCTTTTTTCATATCAGTGTCTTGGAGCCAGGTGGGGTAACCTAGAAGAAACCAAATTAATATAAGAGTAACAAATATGATAACACATAGGTTCAATTAAAATTATAAAAAAGAGGTGTGAAAAATATGATACCGTAAAGCTCTCTAGGCCAAAGTCAATCATAGAAAGCATCACATCATTAGGTTTGGACATCTCAACCCTGGACAAGCCCTATAAAACATCAAATAAATATACATATTAAGAAAAGATATATTGACACCAAGAAATTATTCTATTTTTATGAATATTTAAAAACTATACCTCAGGTGTCGAAGCTACATGTGCACGTCTAGTCGAATGAGCACTTTGTGGTGTGCTCTGTGAATCATCTATCGTACCTTGCAATGCATATTATTCATATATAAATTTAATGTGTTCTCTAAATAAACATTTATTTACTTTTATAAGATTTAGGTGATTAAAATTAATAACATGTTAAAACACAAATAAACATACCTGCGCCAATCTCATAAAAAAAACCATCATCAATAGGTCATTTGTGAGGGCCACATCCTCACCAGCAAATGCTTGTCATCTACTCCCACAATGTGTACATGAATGGGATGTCGAACCATCCTTATTCATTCTAGTATCTACCCCAACAAATATACCCTGACAACTGGGGAACATATGCTCAATGAGTTGGGCTGAGCCAAATGGAGCATCTGATGATGATGGAGGTGGTGTAGTGTTGATCTACCCTTTGCATCGACTACCTATGTGCCATGCTCAATAATGACATCAGTTAATGATGTAGCTTCCTGAAGAGTCTATAAATAAATAGACTCCTTCACTACTATGGGGACCGCAACATGAACCATAGTTCTTTTAGCTAGAAGCCTCCTATGCTATGGCTCTACCACCCTATGGCCCCCAGTTCTATCCTACGCAAAGCCTCTCCTTCTACCCTAGAACTATCAGATGTCAAAATAATTTGGATTCTCGTTGAGGATAAACTCACAATATAGATTTCTCAAAAAATATAAAGGCACCTCCCAATTCTTACAGGGTGCTTGGTCAAAGACCATATACCACCTATCCCAAAATGTAGCTCTCATCCTATTATGAACACACCAATGTATGAGAAACTGATTCATAGTAACTTCTAGGGAGTTACTACTAATAGGATCAGTGAAAAGAGAACATATTTATTCTTTACGTATCCTCTTTTTTTTCACTTGATCATACGACAATCCATCGATATAAAATGCATGACATATATCCCTCCATGAACCCCATGATGTAACCTCCTTAGACACCTCATTCGCACTATTGGCCATTCTTTCTAAGGAAGTGGTGAAGGATGAGTGGTTCTCAAAACTAGAGGACCTCAACCTATTAACCAATATATATATTTGGGCATTTTTTTGTTGAAGATGATTGATAAGGTCCTCTTGTGTGGAATCAACGTGACCTATAGAAGGATGCGGGGGGTTTGGATACCGGTTTGGTGGTGGGTTTTCTTGTTGCGGGGATACATTTGGAGGGTTCTCTTATTTCTCATTTCCATCAATTATCAATATTTTAAGGTGTTTGAAGAGGTCTTTGTTGTCTCTTTCATGGTTGGGGATTGTTTTCCGAATCTAACATCAAAATTATTAAAAAAACTTAAATAAATTTAACAAACCCTACTCAATCAAAATTGAACAAAAAATAATTAAAATAAACAAATTCTTACCTCTTTGATGGCATGACATGGTTGCAAAATGAAAAATATGGAAAATAAATTCAATGACAACAAGAACCCGCTCGGGTTTTGGCGATTTCTCTTCCTCCTTTCTCCTCCAAACACATTTTTGGCATGAAGAGAATGAGTCAAAATGTGAATTTTTTTTAAAAAAAACTGATAGTCAAAATTCGTACACGGTTTGTAAAGCTTTTTTTCTTTGCAAAATGCATACAGGTTTTGTAAATCATTTTTTTCTTTACAAAATGCGTACGCGTTTTGAATTACATAAGTTTTTTTTAATTGTTTTTTGTGGCTTGGAAAAGGCTTAGCTTTGCCAAGCCTAGTTTTTCAAATTTTGAATAACTTGAGCGGGTTATAATATTTTTTTTGTTATTTTCAAGGAGGTGGCCACTTTTTTGCACACCATATTGGTGCACTTACCCAATTGGTAATAGGAAGAGTGGAAGAGTCATTGTGGAGTAGTCCTAATAGGAGGGACATGTGAAGCTTTATAAATGCATGAGTTGTGTAGAAGGTGGATATGAGTCCAATGTGAAGTGTTGAACATGGAAAATCTTTGTTTAATAAATTCTGATCTCACCTACTTCATAAACTTAGCTAATACCACTAGAAAACTTCGTAGGGTAATTTATAGAAATAGGGAAACAAAGAAATATGATTATGTTTGAAATTCAAATAAGATGAAGCTAAGTAATTTCTCACCTATAAATTGGTTAGCCTATCTTTTCTTCTCACGCGCAAACATCAGAATTAGGCCACCCAATTGAAGCTCACCCTTGGAGCATTCAAGAATGAGATATAAATGGTTATGTCAAACAAGATAAGAAAAGTAAACTATTTGTTAAATAGTGTTTGAATTGGAAGGCTTTCTTAAGCCAACATTTGCATCTATTAAAAAATGTAATTGAAACCAAGGCATTTTTTTATCCAAATGTGAGGCATTTTTATTTATCACGACATTTTTTGAAACCCTAATCTTGATTTATCATCCAAAAGTGAGATATTTTTGTTTATTATGGCACATTTTCTCTTTTATAGAAGAGCACAATAATAAAGATATCATTTCTAGATTACATAATGTTTTTCTACAATTTCAAGTTGACATATACAAACATAGAGATATTCATCCTTTTGCAAAGAAAAATCCACATACCCAAATGCATAATAGAGCGATAAAAGTCAACCCCTCACGACATAGAGGTGGCAACAAAAATACAGGGATCTCCATGGTGGAAGATCTCCATTTTTTCTTCTCCATGGTAGCAAAGCTCCAACAACGAACTTGTAAAAATGGAAAAGTTAAATTAAAAAGGTGTTGTTATGTTTGAAGGTATTGCCTTTATTTTTATTTTCTACCAAGTCTTTTTTAATCAATTAGATTGTTCTTCAATTTATTTTTGCATTTAAGTCTAACAAGTAAGGTATTTATTATGTGATTCATTAATCATTTAAAAAAATATAATATTTTGATGCAAAAAATATAAGACTTAGGTTAGGTTTTCTGAATTTTATTTTATTAAAAAAACATTTGGTCAACGTTCGTTGGAATTTTAATCAACAAAAATGTGCCTTGATAAAAAAACATGAACCTATAAGCCTAATCAAACATGAACTCTAATATTGATTAAACCTCAATTAAACCATTACCTTAATTATATTCTATCCCTAGCCCTATCCATGATATTAAATCCTAATTATATTCTATCACTAACCCTATTCCATTGAATCTTAAGTTTAGCCTTAACCATAATTAAACACCTAGATGAATAAAACCCTAACTCTATTTAAATACTAAGTTTAGTTTAACTCTACCACTAATTGAATTATGACCCTATCTTTAATGAAACTTAATGGTAACTTTAGTATAGCCCTTATTCTAATGGAAACCTTAACTTCCATTATAAACCCAATTTAACACTGACTCTAACACTAATTAACCTCTAACCCTTATTCAACCCTAACCCTAATGTCAACCTAATGATTCCCCCTAATTGAACCCTAACCCTGACCTAACCTTAACCCTAACTAAAATGGAACCCTAATTCTAGATTAAATATGTTTTCTTGTAACTATAAATAGACACTAGAATGTTAATTGAAACCTACTCTTAAATTTGATTAAACCTTGACCATACTTTTTATTAATCCCTAACCTGAATTAAACACTAAATTTAAATCTAAACCTTAAATGTAACCCTAACTGAACCTTATTCTTAACCTTAACTCAAAGTTCCTCCCTAATTGAACTATAACCCTAACCTAACTTTAACCTTAACCCAACTAATTTGAACCCTAATGGATTAGTTTACTCCAATTGAACCCTAACCAAACCTAACCAATTGAACCCTAATTAAATCTAAATTGTAACTCAAACTAAATTATATTTTAATGCTAACTATAATTTAACCTAATTGTAACCATAATTGAGTATACAATTAAAATAAATATATTTTATAATAACATTTGTAATTCTTAAGTTAGAACATTCAACCTTAACAATAATATATGTAAATATACTTACACACTCCTATCTTATTTGAATGTTAAAGAACCGAATATAGTTTAATTGGATTTAATATTCAATTAAGATTAGGTTTAGGTTCCAATTCATTCAAGGAATCCAAAATTCAATTTGGGTGAGGGTTAGTGTTCAATTTACTTTAGTGTTATAGTTAAGGCTAAATTATTTATTAGATTTTTAAAATAAATATTAAATTAACAAAATCAAATGCACATCTTATTAAAAGATCAAATTAAAATAAAGACAATTATATTAAAAAAACATAAGTATTAATACATTGAATATTCATGGAGTTAGAGTTAGTCCATTGTGCCCATTTCTAATAGATTTACCTTATTTTTCATGTTCCAACAAGTCATATCTATGTTGACTTCCCTTGTGAATTTTATAAGAAGTAATAGAAGGTTGAGGTCCTAATTGTGCCTCCTATTGGTGAAGTAAGATCAAACAAGTTTTCTAAATCTTTCAAAATTAGTGGCCCTATCTCTACATCACTAATAGTGTTGGAAATTTGGTTAAGTAGGATATCATTGTTTTTTCATTATGGCAACATATATTCAGTATTGAGACATCATGATCCGAGGAGGAAGTTCTGTATAAAAACTTATGAAAATTGTCTAAGTATAACAGTGTTTATCTATCTACACAGAGATTATTTTGATTAGCAATGATCATAGAAGCACGTTCAATACATACACACTTGAACATAGATCATTCCAGGTATATTGAAGCTACATATAAGAGCGCAAGTCTATACGGCATGTATGAAAAGAGGTATCAATGTTTTACAGAGACAGTGTGGAGTCGACCAAGAATAGAGCAGTGATCAGAAACTGGTTATATTGAGTTAAGGGATTTTTTTTTAAATCCAAATAATGACTTAAATAATTAAGGATGACATCCTATATGTTAACCCTAAGGCAACAAAAAGTAATTTCATGTTGGGAGTGTGTAAAGTTTTGAAGGCCGATAGGAAAGTTATTTTGTAATAACTTGTATATAAGTAAGATACTTGTAAATGTAAAGGAATATAAGCAAGTAGTATATGTTATGCGAAGTTAAAAGAAATTATGAAATTTATGTATTATGCGAAATTGATATATGATCAGAACAGTGCAAGTTGATGATAAGTTTTGAAAGGACTACAAAGCTAGATCAAAATATTGAAGATATTTAGCAACAGTAAAAGGTTTTTGTATTCTACCTTTTGTATTAGAGATTATCATTGTATATTGCATGTTTGGGTAGTGTGCTCATCTTGCATACATTTATGTTTTTTAATAACAACTCCTAATAGGGTTGAGGCTTCTAACAAGACCTAAAGTCCTTTAACTAGGATAGAGACACTATACAGATATAATAGACTCCTAATAGGGTCAATATCTTTAACCAGATACTTTTGATTAGTGGATCAGTTGTGGGTACCATCCCCACTGGGGTTTTCCCTTGGCCAGGGTTTCCTCAAGAACAAACATGGTGTTATGAGTACTTTTATTTTATTGTTGTGTTTATTATTCAGTTTAGTTTCTTATGCAAGCTACAAGTTAATTTCATATATCCATAAGTGGGCAAAAGTAAAAGTTTGTGAAATACTAATTCACCCCCTCTCAATATTTCCTATTTCTAACAATTGGTATTAGATAATAGTTACTCAAAAAAAAATTATTTGGAGAAGGCCTAACAGCTTGAGTAAGATCTCTATGGATATGGATCAATTGTAGAAAAAACTTGATGAAGCTCTTGAACAAATTGATATTATTACTAAAGAAAGAGATACATTGAAGGACAAATATGCTAGTGCGAAAGACTACATTGAGAAACTAAAAGAAAAGATAGAAGATCTGAAATCAAAGAAAGAATCTACAAGTCAAGTCAAGGACAGTGATGAAGTTTCTAAACTAAAGAAGGAGAATGAGATCCTGAAACATGAACTAAAGATTGTAGACCTCAAGCTAAGCTTGAAAGATAATAACAACAAAGATGAATCAAATCTGAAGTCTGAAAATATAGATCTGAGATCTAAACTTACCAAAATGACATGTCAACTTGAGACTAGAAAGTTGCAGTATGTTCAACTTGTGAAATACAACACAATTATGAAAGGAGAACTAACTCAGTCTAAACAACATCTTAAGAAACTACATTCCAGTAGTGAAAATATTGATGAACAAATTTCTTATCAGAAACCCTCTTATGATAAAATTGGTCTTGGATACTTTGAAAACAAATTTCCAAAGAAGATTGAAGAATGCAAAGAACCTGAGAACAAAGAAGAAAAGAAACTAGATGAGTCTAACAAATCTCAAAATGTACCTAATCCACCTAAGAAAGATGAATCACCTAATTAGATGCGAAGAGAATTCAAAGGTATATGTTTTTCATGCAATTCCTTTGGACACATGAAAAGAGATTGTACATGTTAGAAATTCAAACCTGTCTCTGGTTTTGTTATAATTGTCATGGTTTTGGACATAGAGCTATTGATTGTAAGAAACCTAGATCTAATGATAATGGTAACAGTAGAATGTTTAGAAACACTAACCCTGAAGATAAAAGACCTATTGGAGAAACAAAAAACATAAGAAATGGAGTTGTATGTTATAGATGCAATAATTTTGGACATATTGCTAGAAATTGTAGATCACAAACCAGTCAGTCAAGACCAATATATGGAAACAATGTTATAGTTTGTCAAATATGTAGTAACATGGGTCACACATCAAGTGGTACAGGAGCACCCCTAAGAGGGTCCTCACCATCACATTTTGGTGTGTTTATCTTTATTAATGAAGCATGTAATTAAATAAGAGTCAACAAGGAGTTTGACTCATTTGTTTTTGTTGTGTCTAGGCATTGTCTAAGTCCTAGAAGTTACTGGTGTTTCTAATTTGTATTGCACATTGATTCAAGGATAGTTGTCAACTTGAAATCAATGGTTTTCTAGATGCTTGGAGGTCTTAGGTTGTGTTTTTGGTAGAGTTAAGAGCACAAGAGTGTCTTGGAAAGATCTAGGAAGGTCTTTGTGATGTAAGAGCAAGATTGCTCAAGCAACAATAAAAGTTGCTCAAAAGTTGCTTAGCAACTTTTCTTTTGAAGACTAAAACTTTGCTAAGTGTTCAAGCAAGCCCTAACCAAACACTCACTGATGGAAAGGGACTATAAAGGACCTAAAAAACCCTAAAGTATGGGTTAGAAGTCATTTGTGTGGAAGTACAATATGGGAAAGACCAGACTGCTAGTGTTTTGAGAGGAACAGTCACTGTTGAAGGACTGATTACCTGTGAATACAATCAAATATTGGGTGAAATCTTGTGTGCAAATCATTTTTTGTGTTTAGTTCTTCATTTATGTGTGTAGTAGTTTCATTTATTAGTGTGCTATTGTAGCATTTCTTATTTCTTTTGTTCTAGACTGTTCTCTGCCAGTTTGGAGAGACATGGAGTAATGGGGTTGTAGCTTTGGTTTCCACCATGGGAACAATATGGGATTGTGGAATCTCTGAGTATAGACCCTAATAGACTTGTACAAGAATGTAGGGCCTAGGAGAATGAGGGCAAACAATTGTTTGTAGAAGCCCTAGGAGAGCTATGTGCAGTTCGGCTAGGGATGTTCAGCAGTAGAAGAACTCTCCATGACAGTGAAGGGAGTTTCAAGCCAAGCCCTTTTTAGGGAGTCATAAGGCATGTATGAAGAAAACTTGGTGCAAAGGAGAGGGTTTGATCAACTTGGGAAAGGTGCTTCTATACACCATCTTTCTCAGTCACTGTGAAGAGGCTTAAAACCCTTAAAACCCTCCTTATAGGGTACAGGCATTGTACGGTCAGCCAGTGACCCAAGAACCCAAAAATATCTAAGTTTGGGTCCTTAGTAGAAAATGTCCTTTAGGACAGGGGTGGTGTTTCTTTGAAGAAAGGGCCTCAAAATCCCTAAGAAACTGGAAGGAGGGCTAATTAGGCCTCCTCCTTGTAGCCCTAATTTCCAAAGAAAGTCCTAAATTGAGTAAAGACCCAACTAAGCCAATGTCATGAAAAGTTGCCTAATGCCTTGAAAACATCTTGGAACCTATAAAATTCACTATTGGAGTGTGGGATAGAAGCATAAGCCAAAAAGACCCTTATTGAGCCTATGTAAGGGATAGTGTCTAAGAGCTAAGCATGAAATGTTTGAAGGATGAGCTAGTTTGACTTGGTGGGTAGGTTAGGTAGGTCAAGGGGTCCTTGGAGAGATAAGGAAGCCTATAGACCATCAGAGGTGTTAGAGAACACTTGGATCCTAGACAGGATCAGGGGTATAGACTAAGCTAGTCTATCCTAGCCTCCCCATCAGATTGGTATCAGAGCCTCTTAAGGCTTGGGAAGTGAAAGGTGGATGTTTCAACCACCAAGAGAATCAGTTGGATCATCTCATAAGAAGAAAATGGTGACCAATGCTGAGCTTGCTAAGAAGGTAGAAGATTAGGAGGAAGCTAATAGACTCCTACAGGAAAGATTGATGCAAATGAAGAAACTCTTGGATGATGTCCAAGAAAAAGCAGATAAGGTTAAAGATAGAATGGAGGAGCAGGATGCCAAGGAGAAAGAGAAGACCATTGATGATGATGTACCTACACCTAATCCTCCAACTGAAGATGAGAAATTTATAGAAGCCCTAAAGGCTATCACAGGCAAGGTACTTGAAGGTGTCCCATTACTGATAGGTATTATGGATACAGAGCTTGTGATGCAATGGATTGAAGGCATGGAGAATCACTTTGAATGTGAAGAGATCTTAGAAGCATAGAAGGTCAAAGTGGCCAAATCTAGGTTGAGAGGACAAGCTTTAACCTAGTGGAACTACTTGCAAGATGAAAGAGAGTAAGAGGGAAAGAACCCAATCTCAAATTGGAAAGCAATGGCTAACAAAGTAAAGGAAGCATACCTACCTGCTGATTATGAAATCTAGCAACATAGGAGAAGATTGAATCTAAAATAGAAGGAGATGGATGTAGCCACTGACACAGAAGAGTTCCACAAGTTGAGCTTGAGCTCCAAGATCAAAGAAGAAGAAAGCATTAAAGTGGCAAGGTACCTAAGTGGTTTGAAATGGAGCATAGCTGAGGAGATGAGTTTGTTCACTCCCACCACCATACTTGGATGTCAGCATATGGCACAAAATCTTGAAGAGAAACAAAGAAGAAAACAAGAGCCTAACTCTAAGAACAGGGGAAGAGGTAGAGACACTAGAGGAGGTCAAAGAGGAGGTTCTAGAAGAGGTGGTGAATCAAGAAACCAAGGTGAAAGAAGACTCTTGGAAAAAAGTTCTGAAATTAGTACAAGAGGATCTTATGGTAGAGGAAGAGGTTCTCAAGGAAATAGAGGAAGAGGAGCAAGAAGAAGTAGCTCCTACTTTGCCATCATGAAGTTCTATCAATGTGGACAGCTTGGACACCCTGCCTATAGGTGTCTTGATAAACCTTTAGCCTCAAATAATGAGAAGAGGGTAGCCTATACCCAAGAGGACAACAACAGCTCATGCACTAATGAGGTCAGCAAATCAGAATTAGAAATGGGGGAGAACCTTATGTTGAGGAGGGTGCTTATAAGGTAGCCTAATCAAGGTGAACCAAAGCAAAGGAGGGATCTTTTTAGAGTTAGGTGCAAGATACAAGGAAAAGTGTGCAAAGTTATAGTAGATTCAGGGTCTACTGATAACATTATAGTAGAGGAAGCAATGAAGAAGTCGAAACTCACAAAGGTTCCCCATGCAAATCCCTATAAGGTGACTTGGTTGAACCAGGAGCAAAGTGTACTAGTTAATGAGCAAACATGGGTGGAGTTTTCTATTGGAGGCTATAAAGACAAAGTGCTTTGTGATGTTTTTCCCATGGATGCATTCCATCTTCTATTGGGAAGGCCTTGGCAATTTGATAGAAACATGATCTATGATGGAGAGGAGAACTCCATTTCTTTTAAGAAAGATGCAAGGACTTTCAAAATTCAGTCCATAACTGAGAATGAAGAGGGTTCTAAGACACCTAGTGTGTTTCTTAGCAGTGGTAAGGAGTTCTTGCATGCTCTCCAGGATGGGGAGACCATAGGATGTGCTATTATGGTGAAACCAAAGGAGGAGGACAAGAAGTTGCAGGTAGATTTACCATTAGAAGTGCAGAAAATGTTGGAAGAATACAGAGATATAGTAAGTGATGGAACCCCTGCCACCTTACTTCCAAGAAGAGCTATTAGTCATCAAATTGACTTTGTACCCGGTGCATCTCTGCCTAATAAAGCAGCCTACAAGCTTACCTTGGACCAGAATAAGGAAGTAGCAAGGCAAGTGCAAGAGTTGTTGGATCAAGGGCTGATCAAGAAGAGTATTAGTCCATGTGTAGTCCCAGTGGTCTTAGCATCCAAGAAAGGAGGAAAATGGAGACTTTGCATAGATTCAAGAGCTATCAACAGGATCACTATTAGGTATAGGTTCCCAATTCCAAGAATAGAAGATTTGATGGATTGCTTAGGAGGTGCTATGTATTTCACTAAGCTAGATTTGAAGAGTGGTTATCACCAAATCAGAATTAAGGAAGGTGATGAGTGGAAGACCTCTTTTAAAATGAATGGCTTGTGATGCCATTTGGGCTTACCAATGCCCCAAGCACTTTCATGAGATTAATGAATGAGGTCTTGAAGGACTTCATAGGTAGATTTGTAGTGGTGTATCTAGATGATATACTCATCTACAATAAAACAAAAGCAGAGCATCTTGAGCACTTAAGGTTGGTTATGAAGAGACTCCATGAAGAGCAATTAGCCATCAATCTAGAGAAGTGTGAGTTCATGCAGCAAGAGCTAGTTTATTTGGGCTTTTTAGTGTCCAAGGGTAATCTAAAAATGGACCCAAGCAAGGTGGAGGCAATCTTGAATTGGCCTACCCCAAAAACAGGGACTAAAGTTAGAAGTTTTCATGGTTTAGCCCAATTATATAGAAAGTTTGTAAGAAAATTTACTGGGATTTGTGCACCAGTATTAGAAACCATCAAAGGAGGACTGAAAACTAAGTTCAAATGGACTGAGGCAGCTGAGAAAGAATTTCAAACATTGAAGTAAGAGGTAGCTACTAAACCTATCCTACTCTTACCAAATTTTGACAAATTGTTTACCACTGAATGTGATGCAAGTGGTATAGCAGTAGGGGGTGTATTGAGTCAAGAAGGAAGGCCTGTGGCATTCTTCAGTGAGAAATTCAATGAAGCAAAGAAGAAGTATTCAGCTTATGACTTGGAGTTATATGCATTGGTACAATCTCTCAAGAAGTGGAGGCATTACCTTTTTCCAAAAGAATTTGTTGTCTTTATTGATAATCAAGCTTTAAGCTATATCAACACTCAGGAGAAGCTTAGTAACAGGCACTTGAAATGGATGGAGTATCTCCAATCCTTTACCTTCACAATCAAGCATAAGAAGGGGTAGCTCAACAAGGTAGCAAATGCCTTGAGTAGGAATTTATTGACTATCCAAAAGGTACAGTTGCAAAGCATTGGAATAGCAGGTTTTAAAGACTTATATGAGGAGGATGAAGACTTCTCACAAGCCTACAAGGTGTGCCTAGAGTTTGAGAACCATTTTCATGGTGAGTTTGTAGATTACACCCTTCAAAATGGATTGTTGTTCAAAGGTAATCAGCTTTGTGTACCTAGAGGATCCATGAGGGAAAATCTGATCCAAGAGAAGCATAATGGCAGCCTAAGTGGTCATTTTGGCATAAAAAAAACATTGGAGTTAGTACAGAGATACTACTTTTGGCCTAAGCTAGCAAGGGATGTTAGGAGGTATGTAGAGAAATGTGGAGTATGTCAGAGAGCTAAAGGTGGCTCAAGCAATGTAGGACTCTATCAACCTCTACCAATTCCAAATAGGCCTTGGGAGTGTGTAAGTATGGACTTTTTGGTTGGACTCCCTAAAACCAAATCAGGTATGGATAGCATCTATGTTGTAGTAGACAGGTTTTCTAAAATGAGTCATTTCATTCCATGTAAAACTACTCATGATGCAAGCTATGTATCACATCTCTTCTTTAAGGAGATAGTTAGAATTCATGGACTTCCTTTGAGTATTGTGTCAGATAGGGACAACAAGTTCATGGGACATTTTTGGAAAACCTTATGGAAAAGGCTGGGAACTAATCTCTCTTTTAGTTTAGCATACCATCCTCAAAGTGATGGTCAAACTAAGGTCATCAATAGGGTGCTTGGCAACTTACTAAGGTGTTTGACAAAGGAGTATGGGTAGACTTGGGATCTTGTGATATCTCAGGCTGAATATGCTTACAATGATAGTGTAAATAGGACCACAGGAAGGAGTCCTTTTGAGATAGTGTATGGAAGACACCCTAGAGGAGTGTGTGAGTTGAGAGACTTAGGTTCTATGGATTTGAAGAGTGGACAAGCTAAAGATTTCACTCAAACCATCAAAGAGTTACAAGAGAAGGTAAAGAAGTCTATTTTGGAGTCTACTTAAAGACTCAAGGCTAAAGTAGATGAAAAGAGGAAAGAAGTACAGTTTCAGATTGGGGATTATGTCATGGTCCATCTTAACAAAGCAAGGATGCAAAAAGGCATGCCCACTAAGCTACAAATGAAGAGAGTAGGTCCATGCAAGATTTTAGCCAAATATGGAGAGAATGCCTACAAAGTGGACTTGCCAATAGAATTAGCCATCTCACCAGTGCTCAACATTGTAGACCTGATTAGATTTAAAGGTGATATCATTCAGCAAGGTATAGCTCCACCAAAGGTTCTACAAGATATAGACACCAATGCAATGCCCGAGAAGGAGCCAGCTAAAGCAGAGAAGATCTTAGAATCCAGGGTGAAGAAAACAACTAGACATCAAGTCTACATGGAGCATCTAATCAAGTGGATGGGTTAGCCTAAATCTGAAGCCACCTAGATTGAGGAAGGATAGTTCAAAAATTTTGGAGTTGATCCAGCTCTTTTAGATCCCAAAGTTACTTAGCTTGTGCTGAGGGGGAGTATGGTGTAGGAGCACCCCTAAGAGAGTCCTCACCATCACATTTTGGTGTGTTTATCTTTAGTAATGAAACATGTAATTAAATAAGAGTCAACAAGGAGTTTGACTCATTTGTTTTTGTTGTGTCTAGGCATTGTCTAAGTCCTAGAAGTTACTGGTCTTTCTAATTTGTATTTCACATTGATTCAAGGATAGTTGTCAACTTGAAATCAATGCTTTGCTAGATGCTTGGAGATATTAGGTTGTGTGTTTGGTAGAGTTAAGAGCACAAGAGTGCCTTGGAAAGATCTAGGAAGGTCTTTGTGATGTAAGAGCAAAATTGCTCAAGCAACAATAAAAGTTGCTCAAAAGTTGTTTAGTAACTTTTCTTTTGAAGACTAAAACTTTGCTAAGTGTTCAAGCAAGCCCTAACCAAACGCTCACTAATGGAAAGGGACTATAAAGGACTTGACAAACCCTAAAGTATGGGTTAGAAGTCATTTGTGTGGAAGTACAGTATGGGAAAGACCGGACTGCTAGTGTTTTGAGAGGAATAGTCACTGTTGAAGGACTAATTACCTATGAATACAATCAAATATTGTGTGAAATATTGTGTGCAAATCATTTTGTCTATTTAGTTCTTCATTTGTGTGTGTATTAGTTTCATTTATTAGTGTGTTGTTGTAGCATTTCTTATTTCTTTTGTTCTAGACTGTTCTCTGCCAGTTTGGAGAGACATGGAGTAATGGGGCTATAGCTTTGGCTTCCACCATGGGAACACCATGGGATTGTGGAATCTCAGAGTAAAAACCCTAATAGACTTGTACAAGAATGCAGGGCCTGGGAGAATGAGGACAAAAAATTGTTTGTAGAAGCCCTAGGTGAACTATGTGCAGTCCGACTAGGGATGTTTAGCAATAGAAGAACTCTCCATGATAGTGAAGGGAGTTTCAAGCCAAGCCCTTTTTAGGGAGTCACAAGGCATGTATGAAGAAAACTTGGTGCAAAGGAGAGGGTTTGATCAACTTGGGAAAGGTTCTGCCACACACCATCTTTCTCAGTAACTGTGAAGAGGCTTAAAACCCTTAAAAACCTCCTTATAGGGTATGGGCATTGTACGGTCAGCCAGTGACCCAAGACCCCAAAAATATTTGAGTTTGAGTGCTTAGTAGAAAATGTCCTTGAGGATAGGGGTGGTGTTTCTTTGAAGCAATGGCCTCAAAATCCCTAAGAAATTGGAAGGAGGGCTAATTAGGCCTCCTCCTTGTAGCCCTAATTTCCAAAGAAAGTCCTAAATTGGGTAAAGACCCAGCTAAGCCAATGTCATGAGCAGGTGCCTAATGCCTTGAAAACATCTTGGAACCTATAAAATTCACTGTTGGAGTGTGGCATAGAAGCATAAGCCAAAAAGACCCTTATTGAGCCTATGTAAGGGATAGTGTCTAAGAGCTAAGCATGAAATGTTTGAAGGATGAGCTAGTTTGACTTGGTGGGTAGGTTAGGTAGGTCAGGGGGTCCTTGGAGAGATAAGGAAGCCTATAGACCATCAGAGGTGTTAGAGAACACTTGGATCCTAGAGAGGATTAGGGGCATAGACTGAGCTAGTCTATCCTAGCCTCCCCATCATCAAGGTATTGCAAAATGAACAATATGAGAAATTCTAATCCTAGAAGAAATGAAAACTACACCAAAAGGAATATGAACACCAATAGAATTTGAAAAGGAAATTGTAGTAACTTAGAAGAATTTGAGTTTGTCAAAGCCACAGATCAAGAAAGCACACTCAATATAATAGGAAATGAGACAGGTGAAGTATTTGAGAGTAAGTTTGAATCAATTCCAAACTCATCTCAAAATAATTAAGCATCAAATTTCATGAATTATGTTAATATAAGCATCAAAATGGCATAAGATTTAGAAGAAGTTGAATTAAGCCATACAAAGTTAATATGAGCTAGAATATGATATAGGGAAGATATGGTTAAGAGCGCATGAATTTATGAATATGTATGTGATTACATGAAAAGAAAGAAGTTTTGCAAGTAACCAGGAGCAACTTTTTGGCATGAACACACTTGTGAAATTAATGCGATGACAATGTCTTGAAGGATTTGAAGGATAAAAGAGGATAATTGACATTATTTGATCATTCAAGTATTTACAAGAGTTATAGAGAGCTAGCCAGTGGTGATTGAAAGTAGTTTGCAATATTTGGAGATAGATTCTTTGATAGATCTACGCGGAAGCCCTAAATCATGATTCTGGGGTATTTTACTAAGAATTTATTGTTAAAGTAGTTACTTTTCAGTGCAATCATGGATGCATCATTAGTTCACAACATCAGAGACACTCCTAGACCTAAGATGAAGAAGGAATCAATAGAACCCTTTGAAGAAGATCCTAGTTTGGCTTTGTCAGACATTCCAAATGATGTTTTACATTTAGAAGATGTGAAAGGATATTTGAAGTGTAAGTTTGAGATAGTAGGAGATAGTAGTTTGTCTATGGAATATGATAAGATATACAAGCAGGACATGAGCTAAAAAGAAGGACATGAACATTTAGGTCAAATAGATATTATCAAGTACACATTTCAATATGAATTTCAAAATGATGAATGGACTAAGATCATTTTAAGAAGAATCCATAATGGAAAGTTTCAGTTGGATGATAGAGTGGTAGTTATAACAGTTGATTTAATACATGAGGTAATAGGATTTTCTAAGACAAGTGTAATTCCCTTAAATGTGAAGAATGTAAAGAAAATAGTTTTATATATCACCAAGTCTTCTTATAATGGAAGAGGCATAGTACTTAGAAAGATTGAACAAAATGATGTGAGATATGTATGCAATATTTTAACCACAAAGTTCTATGCAAGTTCTAGACAGGATGACATGGTAGCAGGTATGGTGCAAGAAACTTGTCTTACGTGCATTGACAAAGTTGAAGTTGACATGTGTGAGATTCTAAGAATTTAGTTGATTGAGAATCTTGAAAAGATCAAGAAAACAAAGAATTCCCAATTCATATTTTCATCCCTAATCACCTATATGTTTTTCCATCTTTTGAGGAGATTTCCTTATACTATAGGAGCTTATTGGAATGATGGTAGAAACTCAATGAACATAATTAACAATGTATATCTCAAACATCCTATTGATAAAGTAAGTGACAGTTCCACACTTGTTATTAAAAGTTTTCAGAATGAGATGAAGAAGAGATCAAGAATTCCACCCTCTATAATTGACAAATACAAGAATGAAATATGTTTCTTAGTGGACACATATTTCACCTACTTTGAGGTAGTAGAACCAAGGACAGAGTTTGTAGATCCTCTAGAATATGAGATATATGAAGAGGGAGCTGAAGGATATGCGTGCATATTACTTAAATGCAAACTAGATTCCAAGAGTCTGAGATTTGAAATATTTGAAGAGAATTTTAGTACATCACAACAATCACAGGTGCAAAAATTAGCAAAGAAAAGAGTTGACAACACAATAAAAAAGATTCTAAAAGATATAGGTATGACTGAACATGATTTTAACATTGCAAAACAAACTCCATCAGCCATTAGAGATATTGGACAGAAGGAACTATTGTCAGGTCCACCATTGACATCCAAAGAAATCCCTACTGAAGATATTCAAGATATAGATGAAGATATTGCATAATCTACTGAGTTGAATGCATCACTGGATAGCCAACAATAGCAAGGAAGTCTACTAGATCCTCCTCCACTACACTGACTAAGAGACTGAAAGAGATGGAAAGTAGACTAGGTAAGAGACAAAAAACTATATTTTCTCTAGTAGGAAGGATAAGGACTCCAGAAGAAAAATAACAAATAGATGAAAAGGAAGACAACAACAAAAAGAAGCAGTCGAAGCCTAAGATCAAAAAAGTGAATCCTTTAATCATTAGTGAAGGATATTTCACTAAACTAAACAAGTACTATGAGATGTATAATAATTTTGAGAAATTGAACCTTGAGAATGCAGTTGTCAGACATATGATTCTTGTTGACAAGAAATTTAAGGACATCAAGGATAAGATACCAGATAATCTCTATGAGTAGTTAGTTAATAGGAAAAGGCGAGCATTAGAAGAAGATAAAGGCATAAGAGAAAGATTTGTAAGGAAACTTTGTGAAATAAAAGATGAAGATCACTTTAAAGAAATCATTAAAAACATTAGCACCCATTTGAGAAGAAAAAGAAGGAAAGTTTTGATTATGGGAGGAAATTATGAGGAAATTAATAGAGAAACTAAGGAAATAGTTGTAAAAGTAATGACCTCTGGACTACAAGAGATACTTAGTGAATCTGAATAGACATCAAAAGAAAATCCATAGATGAAAGAAACAACAATTTCACCACCCTCCATTGACATTGATGATGAATCTATGCATGTGGAAGGCACAAACATCACTATAGATAGAGAAGAGAAACCATTTGAAGATCAAGGAGCAGATGTTGGCAATTTTCAAGAAGAAGTTAATGATCAAAAGGATTAAATAGTAAATAAGGTAGATGACATGGAAGAAGCAAGAGGAGAAGAGAAGCAAGAAGAATCAAAGACAACAAAGAATAGCATGGTAGAAGAGAAGCAAGTAGTGCATGAAGAACATATAAAAATAGTTTCACCATAAAAGAGCCTACCTAGACCACCCATGGAATTAGTTTTAGCAAGCTTGGGAGCAGAAGTTGATGATGATGATCAAATAGAGTTGATCTTATCTCTAAACAAGATTATTGGAAAGAACAAGAAGGTAAAGAGCCTAGAAGGAGCACTACTTGAGTTAACCAACAAAATTCAAGGAGTCATATCAACTCAAGTTAGTGAAGTTGATCCGCAAACTAAAGCAAGAGATGTAATAAAAGTTGTTGACAGTGAATTTACTACCCTATTAGACATTGCATTAGTAAAATCTCAAATAGCTCATGATGCTTAATTATTTCAAGCCACTTGTTAGAATATCAAAAATGATTTGGATAATCTTGATATTTGTATTAAAGAGTTGATGAGATGCTTAGAAAGAAGTAAAGCATTGTACAATCAGTGTGCATTATCACACATTCACATCTCAAAGATTTTAGAGAAGTTGAGGAGAAAAGAAGTAGAGTTGCAAGCCACAGTGAATGAAATACAGAATCCAAGCCTAAAGATCACTAATATTGAGAAGAAAATAAGTAGAATTAATGATGAGATAAGACTTCTTGAGAATGAGAAGGAAATAAAATTGAAGATATTTTCTCTACTCAGAGAGAACCTAACTTTGAAGATCATTAATGTAGAGAGTCAACTGGAAGAATGTCTTTCATCAAAGACATCGTATGGAAAATTTTCATATTCAAAACTTAAAGCAGTTAAGATAGCATCATATGGGCTATGTGCATTACTTAGTGTATCTGATCCTATCAAGAAGACATGTGATAAAGAGATTGAAAGTATGAAGGAAAACTTTTCAAATTGTGTATCAAGTCTTCCAGCTTTGCAACATTGAAGACAAGGAGGTAAATCAAAATTTTTACCAACATATACATATAATTGACACCCTTGTCATTGTTGTCAAAGGGGGAGTAGTATAGTATGAGAAAATTGTGTATATGTATAAGATATAGATATGAGGAATAGTATGGAGTATAATATAAGGGGGAGTATCCCTTATGGAGAAATAAGTAGACATGTATGATCCACAGATCTTTTGTAAATGATGTAATGGTCGTATGTTACAGTATGTTACACCTTTTTGAAATTTTGTGATAAGCTTTATTTGGGACTTAGCCAATTTTTCTATATGTTGCCACCAATGACAAAGGTGGAGATTGTTGAAAATTTGGCTAAGTATGATATCATGGTGTTTTCATTATGGAAACATATATTTAGTATTAAGACAACATGATCCGAGGATGAAGTTCTATATAAAGACTTATGAAAATTGTGTAAGTATAACAATGTTTATCTGTCTACATAGAGACTATTTTGATTAGCGATAATCTTAGAAGCACATTCAATGCATGCGCACTTGAACATAGATCATTCCAAGTATATTGAAGCTACATATAAGAGGGAAAGTTTGTATGGCCTATACGAAAAGAGATATCGATGTTTTATAGAGACAGTGTAGAGTCGACCAAGAACAAAATAATGATCATAAATTGGTTATATTGAATTAAGGGATTTTTTTGTTTATCAAACTAATGACTTAACTAATTAAGGATGAAATCCTAGATGTTAACCCTAAGGAAGAAAAAAGTAATTTCATGTTGGAACCATGCAAAGTTTTGAAGGCTGACAGGAAAGTTGTTTTGTAATAACTTGTATATAAGTAAGATACTTGTAAATGTAAAGAAATATAAGCAAGTAGTATATGTTATGTGAAGTTACAAGAAAGTATTTTATTGATGTATTATGCGAAATCTGATATGTTATTAGAGTAGTGAAAGTTGATGATAAGTTTTGAAAGGACTACAAAGCTATATAAGAATACTGAAGATATTCAGTAGCGGTAAAAGGTTTTTGTATTCTACCTTTTGTATCAGAGATTATCATTGTATATTGCATGTTTGGGAAATGTTCTCATATTGCATACATTTATGTTTTGTAATAACAACTCCTAACAGGGTTGAGGCTTCTAACAAGGCCTAAAGTCCTTTAACCAGGACAAAGACACTATATGGATTTAATAGACTCCTAACAAGGTCAATATATTTAACCAGACACTTTTGGTTAGTGGATCAATTGTGAGTACCATCCCCACCAGGTTTTTCCCTTAGCCAGGGTTTCCTTGAGAACAAACATGGTTTTATGAGTTTTTTCATTTTATTGTTGTGTTTATTATTTAGTTTAGTTTCTTATGCAAGCTACAAGTTAATTTCATATATCCATAAGTGGGCAAAAAAAAAAGTTTGTGAAATACTAAATAACCCCCCCTCTTAGTATTTCCTATTTCTAACAACATCACTAATAGATGGTTAAGTTACTCTAATTTTGTTAAGGGTTATAGAAGGTTGTGGGAATGAATCATTGTGTTATTGCATAAAAAAACCATTAAAAGGATTCACCTATTGAATTTTCTATAAATGTCTTAGTAGGGAACACAAGATGATGCAAATATTTGTAATGTAGAAGTATAAATGACATTAAGAAAAGGTCATATCATTATGAGGTATAATGTCACCTTCAATAATCACAAAAGGAAGTATTCTCATTTTTAGACATGTCATTATCATTCATTAAAGGAGAGTAATTACCATGAATTAATTATGTAATGGCATTAAAATTAGAAATATAATGAATTAATTATGTAACTATACAAGTCAAATAAAATTCTATCAATAATTAAACACTAAATTTAAATCTAAACCTTATTGAA